>CATKWJ010000467.1:0-18452 GCA_949825065.1 Odontocerum albicorne | reverse complement strand
GTTTCATCGCAGGTTTATTTTTGGATTTACAACCGGTTTCGAAGACCATAGACTTCTTCGTCAGGTGAAGATAAACTGACGAAGAAGACGGTGGTCTTCGAAACCGGTTGTAAACCCAAAAATAAACAAAAAAAATATAAAATAAGTTTTTTATTTAGTTATTTTTCCTTTTACATAAAAACATGGTAACACAAAGTGAAACTTTAGTCTTTTCGAAGATTCAAGAAGTGTTTTATTGATTTGATAAAACTAAAAATCAATACTAACTCCTTTAGAAATATCTTGGGACGTAAATAACTTTTATATGTATATATTAAAGGGAAAATGGTATTAAAATTGTAATGTTTGTACAAAAAACATTAGTTATAGAATATACCTAAACGTTATATTACAATATGCACAATTGCGTTACAAAATCACAGTATATCAAAACAAGTCCATTTTATAGATGGCAAAATACCTCAATAAAGAACACGGTTTTTGTGTGATAAGGTAGTTGTTCATATTATGGTCAATTCTATAATTATGACATTTAATGGTATTAAATTTATAACTTATAATTTACCTCCTATATTATTCTATCCTAATTATAATTATATTAATCTTTGGATAATAATTAATGAAAAATAATACAGGTTCTAATGAATTGCCTAAAAAATGTTCGTAATCAATTAATTTACAGTTTATTTGTAAACTAGTATTTACGGTTTTAATATCTTATTAAAATAAAATGAGTAAATAAAGGAAAATAGGAACATACCAATATTAAACGTGTTTTTTATCCTAGCAAAAAACATAAAATGTATAACTCTGCAACTTGACGTCTCTCGGAAAGTGCCCGAAAAAACAAAAAATAGAGAAAGCCAAGTCATATAAAACCAGGGAAAGTAAAAGTGCTGATTCACTTAGGGAAAATAAAGTCTTGATAAAATGAGCTGATATCGTTGGCCGCTAAATAAAAATGTGCTTCGACATGAATACAGAAATAAAACTTGGTTTCAGTATGAATTTGAAAACGGATACATAAAAGTGGATGGGTGCGAGCGCACCACAACTTCATCCAAGTTTACGAGGGTTGCACGCGAATCGCAAATTGTGGAACACTTCTACAAGTGAATTCACAAATTGCTCGGGTGGTTTTGGACGTTATTTAAGCGCGTTTTAACTATTCATAACGTGGATTCCCTGAGATGTGAGCAACCTTTCAGAAGTGTTAATATTTTTTTTTATAATCGAATACATTCCAACTAACGAATAATTTATGAATATTAGAGTCATCCATATAATAAAATATGCCGACGATATAGTGATTTTAACGAATAACCTAGATGACCTCCTGTTTTTACTTAATAGAATAAACACAGATGGTGTCGAGCAAGGACTAAATATAAATGTTCAAGAATAAAGCTCACGTTCTTTAGTCAACAGTCTCATAATGGTATATCTCTACAAATGACTGAGCAGTCTATAGAGTAAGTCGACAGTTTCAAATATCTAGGAAGCCAAATTACGTGTGACCTTGACTAGATAGAAAAGTTCGATGCCGAATTGAATTGGCGCGTGTAGGATTTCTCATTGTAAGATCAGTTTTCTCATGATGAGATCAGCAATGATAACTTGAATCTTAAACGTCGTCCACGCTTGAATATGTGGTTTTGAAAATGATCTATTCTACTTTGTAGTATTGATACGTGGAACTTTTGAGATCAGAATGATAAATAAGCTGGAAATATTCGAAACGTGGATTCACGGAGATTTGGATTTTCCGTAAAGTTTATCATGGTTACCCCATTGCAAGTCGAGCGCCAGATAGACACCCAAAGAGATTGAGGGATAACTGGAAGTCTACATTCCAAGAATGGTGTATTAAAACATATTTAGAATATACTACTATAAGTACATAAACAGATGTTGCTAAAAATCTGTTATATTTTTTATAAAAAAATGATTATTATATAAAATTTTCTTAAAGGTCTGTTCAGCATCTTTTTAGTTGGTTGAAAGTTTGCCACATAACAACCAACTCGCCATATTGCACTGTATACAACGAGTAATACAATACATATTATAGTCACAAATTATTATATTTGTATTGTAACATATATATTTCCATTTCGAAAAGACGACACCACTTCTTTGTATTTGAATTTAAAAAAAAACAACCATTGACGATCTCCAGGGTTCTGGGAAAGAAAAAGTGGCCAAAATAATTAAGCCAGGTCTACTTAAATATTTTCACTTCGTGAAAACTTCGTTTCATATAAGTGTCTCCAACGTTCTATGTTACATATATTTATGATTCCTACGCTTATTAACTTTCGTCCATAATTTAAAAGAGCGTGTCTAGGATACATCATTGTCTTCGCCTATATTAATCAGCTTTCATTGGAATAGGTACGGAATTCTTTGTCCGTATTCGCATATATTGCGTTATACTACCGCACGTAGAGAGGTAATAACACTCTTACATGTCTAGCGTCTGTGAGTATTGTTACCAAATCTTATTTTTTTTTGGGCACATCTGGAATCAAACCCGAAACCTCCGGTAAGTAGTCAAGCGTCTTATCAACTTGACTACGAAGTCGGAGATGGTTGCAGTAATAAGGAAGCATCATGAATGTGTCTTTAGGGAGAAAGAGGGGGGAGAAATATAAAATATTTTGTGCAAGTAAAACGAATTTAAATGACATTACAGAACGTACTTGATATTTTGAAATCTACTTAATACTTCTATGATTGTAAAATAAAATTTGAATATAAGAAATTGGAGTTGAAGTCGAGGTAGGCAGAGAGGACAAAGCGTCAGACTTTCTTAATTCGAAGTAAATCCTTCATCTCTTCTATATTCATACACCTTCTAATACAACTTCTACGATTTCTCTGAAGATGTATGGGTGTGAAGAAGGTCAAGGAAGTATGTCGTGATAGGAAACTTTTGCATTTTATCCACTCTGCGTATTTTCACAGCAAACGGTGCGATGGTATGAATGTATGTAAATTATCATCTAACTAGACTAAGCGCATGCTCTATGATTCCATCATGCTCCGCGTTGTATGAAATATAGTTACTCGTAACTTCAATTAACATTTTTCGTTTCTTTTTTTAAGTATCTATAATTTTTTTAATTAAAATTAAATCAACGATGACTGTATCCACTGATCCTGAAACGATAAATCAAACCATTGAGCCACTCAAGCTATAAACCAACGCATTACATCGAGCCACTCAAGCTATAAACCAACGCACTACATCGAGCCACTCAATCTATAAACCAACGCACTATATTGAGCCACTCAAGCTATAAACCAACGCACTACAACACTTTTCTGTCTCCTCTTCCCACTCACTTATCAGCCAAGCGATACGCTTGAATTCAAGAGATAAATTATTAGATTTTTGACATTTTTGAGAAGTAGTAATTAGATGTATAGAAATTTAGAGATAAAAACAAAGATTTTTTTTTAATTGTTTGGCATAAATTGTACTATTACAAAATTTCCCTTACTTAATTCAGCAACCTTAAAAGTAGTTTGAAGTTGCTGTATTAACTTAGAGTGATAGAGTTGTCACGAAACAAGCGTTCAGGGTCTTGTTAGTGTAGAAAGGTCTTGGAATAAATCTAATCAAAAATATAATGTCGTTGTGGTTAACTGTCTCTCTCTCTGAGGGTCATACTGTAAATTGTCTCTTTCCCTCAGGATTTTTAGAAAACTCCATTTTTCCGCTAGAAAGTTTTATTTTTCTTAACATTTGTTTGATTTTTAATTTCTCTGTTCCCTTTATTGTTGATGAGATAGTCAATATTTTTCTTAACATTAGTTTGATTTCTAATTTCTCTGTTCCCTTTATTGTTGATGAGATAGTTAATATTTTTAGGATTTTTTTGGTATGTTTATCATACATTTTCTAGGAAACTTCTCAAATGAATTTAATAAAATATTATACAATATGACATAAACAACTTGGCAGATTTATTGCCATGTATCAATCTCATCCAATGTAACAGAAATATGTTTAAGAGTCATTAAAAGAAAATCAGACTTAAAACCATTACATACTTTTTTAAAACTATTCGAAAATTGGACCTTGACGGAAATTTAACTCGCAACCTCCGGGCTGGAAGACATACATGTTACCAAGAAAGTAATGGAGTCCGTAAAATAGTAAATATTTATTTTATTTATAATTTGATTTAATGGTGGGTTTTGATAAATATTTTTTAATGAATTTGTATTTTTCGAAAAAAAAAAAAAACGACGTCAATACTATATACGAGTAATAACCGAGTATCAGTTATAACAAGAATTTGGTAACGATAATTTGAATTTCGTACTTATAAAGTAAATATAATAAATTTAAGAAAAAAAGGTTTGTAACCAGTTAACAGGAATTATTATAAACGAATTCCTAAAAGTTGTGCAAGAAAAGAACGATTGGAATAAAATGAATGTAATTTGATATAACATAACTATCTTACCTGTTTTTTTCTTTTCTTCTTGAAGCTGATCAGTTCTTTCATCTACCAGTACTTCTAAATTATTTGCATATTTTTCCATCATCGCCATCATGTTGTCAAATATATTTGGTTTCCTAAAATTAATCAAAAAGAAAAAATATCATTTCAAAGTTATTTCTCCTGTTACACCCCGTAGTTTTTTAAAAGTTAAAAAAAAATCAAACATACTTTAATGTTAAAAATAAAATGCTTACATTCCTTTCCTCAAAGGTCTAAGTTTTGATCTAATTGCTTTAAAATCTGGCCTATCTTCAGGAAATTCGTTCCAACACTCCTTCAAACATTCACGAACAAAATCAAATCCAATCTCTAAAGGTTCCAACGAAGGTCTGAAATGAAAAAAATATATGAGAATATTGTTCTAGGTTCCAGCAATATTGTTCGGTTAAAACAAAATACATAGTTACAAAATATGTGCTAAAGTTTTAGCATAAAAAACTTTCATCTGTAAGTTTTAAAAATGAACTTTAAATATAAGAGAGGCCAAGTATAACTTGATGTTGCGCTTTCATCGGATTAAAATTTAAAGTGAAAGAAGCTGAATTTTTTTCATTTTAAGTGCTTCCAGGCCTGAAATCTGTTTTACAATTTAGATTTCTTTAATTTTTAGGGAAGTAAAAAAATATTGCTATTTTTTTATGCTTCAATATTTTTTATGGTTTCAAAATAAATTTTAACAAGGATTACACAAAATATAACACGTAAAAATGGTTCATTAGTCTTTCATAAAATATCAAAAGTGAAAATAGCTTCAAAAGATACTTTAATTGAAAGGTTTATAAGTGTGTGCTGAATTTATTATTTTAGATTTACAAATATTATATTTTTTGTGCTTTTATTCTTTTTTTATTTCCTTTAAATTTTTCAAAAGCATGAAAAAATTATGTATAAATATATTGAAATATTTGATGTTTTACAAAATACTAAATAAAAAAATACTTTTATCAAATTGTTTGCAAAAATATAAGTAACATTCTAAATTGAGAGGTTATTCTTAAAAGAACACCATGAAAAAGTAAAAACACCCATAGCTGAAGCAAATATACCCCTGAAATGAAAATGAGATGGTCCGAAATGTCTAATATTCTCGAAAATTTTTATTTTCATTGATCTCAAACACAACGAACATTAAAAATCTTCAGAAAATTTTGAAAATCTGAAAAAAACTACTTGAAGTTGATCTTTGTGAAATAAAATTCAATTTAATAATATTTTTAAAACCGTTTTTTTAAGATAGGATCTTTAAGTGTTTAAATTTGTTGATTTAACCTGAATGGCGGAGAACCTGGTTCTGAATTGGAGATTTTTTTAACTAGCTCAGTTGGTCCCCAAGGTTGATCCCCGTACGGCCCTCTTCTGGTATGCATTTCATACAGCAAGAGACCAAAGGAATATACATCTCCTTTCTGAGTTCCACTGTCTTCAGTTCGGAGTAGTTCAGGAGCTCTGTACAGTAGACCTGTTCGTTCAAAAAAGTATTTTTAGGGAGTCTAGTTATAAAAGATTCCATTGAGCAATTCAAAATTATTATCATATTATAGCCCTTATTCTATGAGGCTCGGAGCTATAGTGTAGTAATTTATAACAGCTCTCCTTCACTCTTTTTGGGCCTTAGTAATAATATATTTTTTTTACATTAAATGTATGATATCAACATAAATAAACAAAATCTTAACTTGATCAAATTATGAAGATATTCTGATAATAAAACTATTTTTTTGGAACGGAGTCATTTTATACATGTTGTGTAAACAATTTAAAAGATTTCTGGATAAAACAGTCGCTGAATTGATGAATGTATTAGTGTTTCTTTTATTTCCACCTATATAATTGACAACTTCTGTGGCCTTATTGGTAAGAAGCCTGTCCTTCAGTCTGGAGATTGCGGGTTTCATTCCCGAGGGTACTCAGAATATTAAAAAAGGTTTTTACTTAAGGCCTCTTTAAAATAAATTCTGGTTAGTTTGAAGAGATTGCCACATGGCAATAAACTCACCAGGTTGTACTGTATATAATGAAAATTTTATAAAATAAAATAATTATAACGTTTTAACTTGTCTGTTAATGTGACTGAACTATTGTATATGTGAGATGAACATTGGTAATAACGATTTATTATGTATTCATTAATTAATTTCCTTGAATGATTTTATCAGATATAAAATAAGTGAATTTTAATTGGTAAAAATAGAGACTTCCGTGACCTAGTTGGTAAGGCGCTTGTCTTGTACTTGGGGATTCGGGATCGATGCTTGATGGTAATAAAAAAATACTACGTCTGGTAACAATATTCGCAGGCACTGGGAAGTGTGAATGTTATTGCCTCTTCACGGTAGTATTACTAGCACGTACGATGATAAATTGTGAAATAGTTGCTAACTCCAGTAGTTTCATGCTCGATGGTTTAACAATTGAGGCTAAAACATTGTTGTCTCCCAGCCACGTTACCAAGATACCAATGAGGATATGTTGAGGAGTACCATATTAAGGAAAAAAAGCTGTCAAGTGAGAACAATGAACCGTAAATTGTAAGTTTAATATAAATTATTGGGCAGAAATATATGGTTTAGGTGCTTGAATTAAATTTATCACAATATGAATGGCTTAATCTTTTGTCAAAAATATTTTCAATAACTATAGTTAAAAAAAAATCTAACTACCAAGTAGATTTCTCAATATTTGGTTAAAATGTACGAAGAAAAGGTTATCACCAAAATTTATATGAAATTATGAGATGGTCCAAAAGAATACCAGAGGAAAATAAATTACCTTCTAGTCTTGCTTGTACCTTCGCTGGCTCAACGGGTGGCTCTTCTCCCCTTCGAAAACTTTCCAACCCAAAGTCTGAAAGCTTCACTACCCATCTCGAGTCTACAAGGCAATTTGAAGACTGTAAGGCTCCATGACAACGAATAGGAGACTCATGAAGATATGTCATTCCCTGAAAAAAAATATGAACCATTTCAGTACAGTGAAAAAAAGTAATGAAAAATGAAAGTAGAGGAATTTAAATAGTTTTCAAAACTGTTAACATTATTCCTGTTTTACTTGTAGTTTAATGATTTTTTTCATAAAATAGATGTTCCATTTGTAGTTTTTATTTTATAAACTTGAAATATAATTTTCTGTATAGGTACGTTCGTGATGAAAACGTTTGTGTATAAAATCTCACGTACACGTGAGGAAATAATAAGGAGCGCTTTGGTTTAGTTCAAATTGAAAAAAAAAGCTAAATTTATATATTTATTATTTTGTGTGCTTGGTTATACTCGTACATGGTTTATGTGGCGGGTTTACTTAAACACAGCAATTACTTCCAATCAATCAGCTCATCATTGAACGTGTTATTTAATTTCATGACACGTTTTACAAAAACATGTTTAAATTGAAGTAATAAAACCAATAAGTGACTAATCTTTAAAAAATTATGATCGAATTAGAGGAAAATAATTAATTCAAGGATAGAGAGGGAAACAAAGACAGTTACGATGAAAGGATATTCTGAGTAATGTTTATTTTTTCAATTCTCTCCTGCACGTAAAAAGAGATGGTACACATCTGATATCTGAGAATACCATCGCCTGAAGATAATGTCTATGTTCTGAAAGAATGTGGATATTTTTGTGAAGATATGCATGACCATTGGGATTGTTAATAGAATTTGAAGATTCCTTCGCTGCCTGATTATAAGCTATTAACGTATGTTCCGACACTCTGCCACGTAGTCATACGTCCTAAGGTTAAATATGATTCAGATGCTAATGTTTTGGATGGTGTCCAAATAGTATACATCAACGTAATAAAATAATGGAAATATGAGACATTAGGACAAATGTATTCTATTCAAAACAGACAGAAAATTACACATCCCACGAAGAAAGTGATATTTTCACGAAAGCCAATTATAATATATTTTTTTCTAAACGTATACAGATGCGGTGAAGTACCCACTCAAATGGCAACACTCGCCGCATTCTGTATTAACAGTCAACTTATTTTTTGTAATGTATTTAATATTTTAGTAATAGGAATTTGATTCTAGATTTAGAGCGCTCTTGAGGAGGGTCTACTCTAGCAAGGGCAATATAAATATATGTATGTAAAATAATAAGTGTCACTCCACGAGCATTCGAAAAACTATGTAACACGTCCATCTACCAAGACAAAATAAAAAAAACGAAAAATACCTAAAAAGATAACCAGTTCGAAAGGAGTCAGGAGTCAATCCAGAGATGTATGGATACTAAGAAAGCGAGCATACCACCAGTTTAATGAACAATTTTTTGCAAAATCGCTGTTTATTGTGACAATTCATATATTTATTTCAGCAATTTTTTTTTATAAACAATACTTTTATGAGATGAGCGGTTTCTAATTATATTTTGCATACATTACAAGTCGCAAAACAAAATGTGTACATTATTTATTTGTAGAAATATGTTATCCTTAAAATTGGGAGAAAGCTTTATAACCAAATTTATTTTCGTATCATAGAATATTGGAAAATTGTTTTCCTTAGTTTATTTAGTAAAGAAAATTGAGAAAAGAATTAGAGTTTTGTTTTGTGTTTCCTACGTTAGACATATTGGAGCGCTGCACTTGTAAATATCGTTGTGTTTCATTGAATTCAGTATATTTCCCCTGAGTTGAGCAGATTTTTTTTACATTTCTTTCACTACATTGTTCGGTGTTTCTTTAAATTCTTGTATTATTCAAGTTGAATTTTGAGAAAAAGATCATTTTGAAATATGCAAAAAAAAAACCTTTTTCGAAATATGGGAGAAAAGACTTATTTTGAAATATGGGAAACCAGACTCATTTGGAAATATGGGATAATGTACTAATTTTAAAATATGAGAGAGCAAAATCATTTTGAAATGTTGGAGAGTAGACTTCTTTTGAAATATGGGGAAACAGACTCAATTTTAAATTAAAATATCAATTAACGTTTTAAATGGGCATATTAATCCTCAATACCGTTTATTTTTTAGAGATCCAATATTTTATAGTTATTGTTGAACAAATAAAAAAATAAGTTTTTAGGAATAATTACTTCCTGTGCATGATAATTTCGTATTATATCCCGATTTTGTCAGCGACTTCTTTGATAAAAGGATTGCGGAATGTTGTAAACTCGTATAAGATGAATTGGTGGCTTCTCGCCCAAGTACCCCAAACAAAAACAAAATACATTCTGATTGTTGCTCATTGTACTAAACATCTTTCCTTCTGAATCGGACGGAATTGTGCTGATTGAACTATCTAAATAAACCTTTTAACTTCACAGTTTTGCAAATGTATTCTCCCACTGCTAATAAAAATATGACGAAAAAGTACTTTATGACTCGATCATTTAACTTTGGTGATTGGTGAATATTGCTAAAATTTGTCAAAGTAAGAGATCTAATATAGTAAGAGAATATGGCCTTCGTCAAAATAATGATTAAGGAGATAGACTTTTCAATTTCCGTCAATAAAACAATCTAACAATCTCGTATATTTGGTTCAAAATATACCGGGAGATTGCATCTTGAAAAACATGCAAAACCAAAATCACATAAGAAAACAAATTGACTATATCTTAATAAATACGTGTTTTAAAAACTCTATCAAAAAGGTTACGGTATATCTAGCGCTGATACCGGTTCGGATTATACCCTGTTATTATAAACTTGCCTGTACATGCATGCATATTAACATTCATTCGTTTGGTGATGGAATGCAAATATATAAAAACGCTTTAAACAGATAATCGAATGATGCGTTGCGTAATTAATTGGGAGCAGTAATAGAAATGTGGATACTTAATAAATCTTAAGAACATTGTCAACGACGTCTGTTCAAAACCTTTGAAACCAGATAAAAGATAATACATGGATGATAGATCTGATAATTGATCTTATGAAAAAACGTAGACTTACTAAATATAAAAGAACTGACTCGAAGTTTACTCAAAAACAAATTAGATATGAGATTAAATAAGCCATAGAAAATAGGATTAGACGAAACTGCACAAAACTCAAAAACCGTAGCCAAAAGCAGAACCCCTTGAACATGCACCGCAAATCTCAAATAATTGGCTGCATTGTATAAAAAGTCACCAACTGTTATGTGAATGGATGACAACAAGAAACCAATCGCAGATATGCATATTATGTTAGAAGCATGGATAAATATATCAAATAACTTTTCAGTAACATGCGAAATAACGCAAACATAAATTGTCGTATAAGTGAAGGTTCCGCAATGTTTAAGGTTGAAGTTATCCGCGCAAACAGAATATCTGGAGACAAGAAAGTTACTGAACCAAATGATATTCTCGTAGAAGTAGTTAAACTGAGAAACGAGGATAGCCTGAATTTGTTAGATGAACTGTTTGATAACATATATGATTCAGAATATATCCTGGAGGATTGACTCAAGTCCTTTCTTGTAAAACTTCCCAAATAATCTCATCCTAAGAAATGTAGTGACTATTCAATAATAAATCTAACGAGTCATATCCAAATACTCTTTTTGCGTATATTCATACCCGTGTAACAACAAAATGTGCACATTTAGACGATTCACATGTAATTTGAACCACGAAAGGTATTCTTCGCATTGAATGTTCTTATGCAAAAGTGTTATGATCAAAGAAAATATACTTTCGCGTATTTTATTATGCTTTTGACCTAGTACAACATTACAAACTGATTGAAATTTTACAGGAAACTCATGTTGATGAAAAAGACATAAATTTATAAAAATCTTTACTGGCAAAGGAAACAAAACATAAATTTGGTCAAACGAAAACATTTTCAGTGAAAATACAAACAGGCGTGCGTCAGGGATATATTCTTTCATCACTTATATTTAACCCCTATTTGGATAAAACTTAAAAAAACTCTATTAAAAATGAACCAATGGGCACAAAAGTAAATGGAGTGTTCATCAATTTAATTAAATATACCGATGTAATAATCCTGGCGGATAACCAAGAAGGCCTTCAGTATTTACAGAATAGAATAAACATAGCAAGTGTCGAGCAAGGATTGCATACTAATATTAAAAATAATACAGTTTATGTTCTCGAGTCAATGATCTCATAGTGGTGTATATCTGCAGCTGACTGGGCAACCTACGAAGCTAGCCGACAGTTTCAAACATGAATCTAGGAAGTCTAATTACTCGTGATTTTCGGTCAGAATGGGCCACTTATTGAGATCATAAAAATATAATTTCCGAAAATTAATATTGATGGGCTAAATTGAGGTTTGACGCAGAATCAGTACAAGGCGCCTGTCTTGGTGACGCAACATTATCGAATGAACAGATATCCAGTTCAGGAGTTGTTCCGTGTCGCCAAATATAGGAATATTCTCTTAAGAGTAAGATCCATCGTCAGGGGGGCCGGATATGGCATTTGAAGATGAATTAAAACTGTCTATGAGTAAAACCAGCCCGAAAGTGAATCCACCAGAAATCGAACTTGAGGCCCCCCCTTGAAGAGTGTAAATGTTAAACGTTGACTGCTGCCGTCGACTATACAATATGTAGCATTAAAAATGATTATCTTACACGACCTAAATGATGAAATTTATCAACAAATTCTTATTTTATATTTTTATGTTAGAAGACAAATGAATATACTCTTACCAAATCTTAATGCAAAATATTCGTATTCGTGATACGAAACGAGTTGAAAGATAACAATTAAATATTTGTGTCGGTAAATGAACTAAGAAATCCTTTTTGTTTATAATAACTGTTTTATTAAGTTTCACAAAAAAAAATGAAATTGAATACAAATGATACAAAAATCAATTTTTTAAACATATCTCATAATGCAAATCAGCAACAAAATTAAAAAAAAACACCAACACCTGAATATATGATCAAAACGGTTTTGTACAAAATAGAAAAAATGTTTGACACAAGTATATAAAAAATAAAGATTATAATTGCGTTTTAAATTAAAAACTGCTTTAAATTCATCATATTCAAGCAATGCATAATTGCATAAATAATGCATAAATTTATATTGCTAAAGCTATGCATAAATTAAAAGGTAATTAAAAAAAATAAAATTGAGAAATTCAAAATATTTTTGATTTTAAAATTAACAAAACTTTTGGAATTCAGAAACCACTTAGGTTTAAACAAATACACGCAAAAGTTTAAGGAATTGGTGAGAAATTTAAGGAATATTTAATCGAACTTTATGATTAAAGCTTGAATTTTCAGACGTTTATATTAAAAGTTTCAAAATATTGATTTTCTTAAAGTTGTACCACCATAAAATCGTCTCAGTGAAAATAAATATTTATCGAGTTTGAATACACGAAATATTACGTACAACTTTAAATTGACGTTATGAAAATTTTATTAATTTTTAATCCATTTTAATCAATCTGATTAAAACCGTTTTTTCTTGCAAACTGGGCTTTGACCCTAGCGATGATATTAATATCAAGTATTATATATTAATTTTACTGCATTGTTTTGTAATATATTTTAAATTTTTGCTGGCGTACAGCGTGTTTTTCTTTCAAATTAATGAATTGTTAAGTTTGTATTAGTTTTTCTTTCATTTTATTGTTTTGGTCATCCATGGAATTTTCTCTATATCACTTAATAATCATCAACATATTAGACTAATTGGTTGAAAGAGATTGCCACTTTGCAATACATACATAAAAAAGGTACTTAAAAAACGCCACAAGCGCTCATCGAATAATATTATTAGTAAGATTAAAACTGGGATATATACAAGTAACATATAATGAATAAAGCCTGGAAATTTTACCAGTTTATTTGTACTGAACATATTGTAGAAGACCAAGTCGTAGAATTAAAGAAATATTTGCTGGTTTGAAAATACTTAAGGCTACGACTTATTTATTGTCATAATGGTTCTCCAAAACTATCCTTTTACGACAAAAGAAGTAAATCTAAGTAATTGATTTATTTTTTCATTAATTGCAAAAAATAAAGATATTGATCGTTTTATTCTCCTTGTTGTTTTTCTTCGTTTATTCAAGTTTCCCAGAAATAAGATAATCGGGAAATGGTAGCTTTGTTTATTGACTTAAGAGGAAAACAAAGTAAAGTGAAAAGTATCTCTTGGAAAGAAAGTTTGTAATTTCGGGAGAAAAGTTAGGTTTTGTATTTTGTTACATGCAAGTTTGGAGAAATGTGCTGAAATGAAAAAAAGACAAAACTAATTTAAAACAAAGAATTGCAACGTATTTGCTCAAAGGAAGCGTAATGAAAACATTTTGATAAAACGAAATTCCAAATTCTTCTACCATTCAAATTCCTAATCAATATTTTTTTCTCAACCTCTTTCCTCCGTGCTTAGTATTTTATGTATTTTCTTCAATAAATCATAGAGATGTGTCCCAAACCTGTGTTCATCAATTGTCGAAAGACTTGTATGTTATGTTATTTTTTCTTAAAAAAATAAGATTCGTCTACAGCATTTCATCTCAAACGCCTCAATATTTTCTTATGTGACGTGCCCTCAAGGTCCAAATATCCACGTTTAGGGATCAAATAGAAAATATTATACCAGGGGTAGTGAATCAATTGAAATTGTACAGCGTTTGAATCAATATAAATATTTGAGAATGTGGATAAATGAAAAATGGCATCCTTCTCAGGAAATAAAAGTGAGAAAAGAGAAAACGATAAGTGCTTTCATTAAAATGAAGCCTCTGGAAAAGTTCGACATGAATTTAGAATTTAAAATGCATATGGTTCACTGCTACATTTTCTCAACTCTGCTCTATGGGATGGAGACGTATGTTAGATACTGAAGCAGTAAACATCATGTACGATCGAGGCTTTTGATATGTGGATCTATAGATGTATGCTTAATATTCTCTAGATATAACACGTTAAACACGTGGAATTGTTAGCTTGTATGTATAAGAAGCGACAACTGCTTAAAACTGTGAAGATTCGTAACTTGCAATATTTCGGCCACACGAGGGGTACATGATTCGTTATACTCGTAACACAACTGAACATCACATTAAACGAGGTAGATGAACACGCCTTATCACATGGTTTAAGAACTTGGAGGGGGTTGGGTGCAGTTTTACTATGTTTTTCTGGGCTGGAGTAAATGGAAAAACAATTGCTATGATGATGGCTTACCTCCGATAGGAGATGGCCCCTCAAGAAGAAGTGAATCTATAGCAGTGATAGTGCAGTCTAAGACTTCTAAATTTAAGCGCATTCAGTGAATGTGAGTTTAATTTTGTTGATGTTGACTGTACAAGCCGAACATTCATATTGTTTTTTTATTTTGTTGATGATGACTGTACAACCCGAGCACATTTTTTAATTTTGTTGATGTTGACTGTACAACCCGAGCACATACACTTTTTTATTTCGTTGATGTTGACTGTACACCCAAAGCACATATATTTTTTTATTTTGTTGGTGTAGACTGTGCAAGTCGAACATTCATATTTATATATATATATATATATATATATATATATATATATATATATATATATATATATATATATATATTTATATATATATATTTGTGTATATATATATATATATATATATATATATATATATATATATATATATATATATATATATATATATATATATATATATATATATATATATATATATATATATATATATTTGTATATATATATATATATATATATATATATATATATATATATATATATATATATATATATATATATATATATATATATATATATATATATATATATATATATATATTTATATTTAATTTGTTCATGTTAACTGTACACGTCAAAAAATTTTTTTTTTATTATAAAAGGATATGCAAATGCTCCTTTTAACTGGAAGCTGCAATAGCAGTATCATTAGTTAACCAAATATTACTGATTTTGCGCTAATGCACTTATCTAAATTTACTACATGATATTTTTGCAGTACACATTAAATAAATAAAAAGATACATTACATTTTTCACACAGAGAATTGCGATATTATCGTATATGCATTTCGCATAAGTGTAATATTTTTTTTAATTACTTCTGAAATCGATAGGATTGCGCGTTTGTCCGTCGACATAAAGGTTTTGGATAAGAAACGTTATATCTTCTCATAAAACTGTTTTAGAAATACTAAAATAAAATGTAAAATTACACAGTTAAAAACGATACCTTAATAAAACTACTAACAAGTTTTGTTTACTTAAGCCGGAAAGAATAAAAAATTTAAAATAAAAAGATACTATGATTTTTTTAATAATACATGAAAATGAATATTTTCTATAATTTCAGAAAATGTATTCTAACCATTTGTATTTAGAGTAAATCAAAACATATTTGGACTTATCGTATAAAACTCATTGGACGTGTTCCTTCTGGAAAAAATATTGAAAATCTATAAATTTTGAAAAGGATCTTATTTTTCCATGGTTATAAAATTTTATGTAAACATTAAACAATTAACATATTCTGGGTATATGAGACTGTAAACGAATATTGTTTTTCGATGGATACTTTAATAACAAATACGCACTTAAAAATATTCTTTAAATTTAAGAAGATGAAATTGAAAACGAATAGGGGAAAATAACATCAATATCAAGGTTAGGTAAGAAAAAAATATTGGCAATCGATAAAATAACGATTACATATGTAATATTTTTGGGTATCTGTATAAATGACGCCATCGATGTTGCTACTCTGAGGGCTGAAAATGATTCCAGAGTTTAACGAAATATTTGGTTAAAAGCTATTATTTTTATAATTTCCATAACATGATAGAATGGATGTACACAGGTTATCTCTTCCATATAATATATGTTGTCTTAGATGGAAGGTATATCTATATAGGTCATTTCTTCCAGCCCTAAGGGAAGCTGCTGCTGTAGATAAGGGGACATTGATAATACACATGTATGTTGTGTTACACTCAAAGGAAAATGTCAATAATTAAATATACGAGTTTAATAACAATAATGCCATCACTTTGCGGATACAGTTAGCATAATATGAAATACTACGTTTGCGTCGAGTGCCAAAAAAATGGGCCGATTATTCGATTTTTTTACACTTGGTATCGTAAAGTGTACGATTCGGGTATTTACATTAATTGCTGAAGCATTTATATACGTGTAGGTTTTATTCTCATGGAATTCGAAAGAATTCATGTTTTCGTGGAATAGCAATTTCGAAGTGTAGCAAAAAAAATATTTCTCTTAATTTTTATACACACTTGATAGCATTTGTTGCACAACCCCCAAAATATCTGTCAATGTTGACATTGGGATTATTTTTCCAGTATCATTTAACTTCATCGCGTTATGTCCATAGCCTGCGAATATAATCTGTAAACCATGGGGCTGGCTAGTGTTTACAATCTTCGGTTGAAGTTGAATATATTTATGAGCTAGTTAAGTACGAGTAACTCCACCTAAAAAATGTACAACAGCTCGATTTTATTATCGGTAGACTTTAATAGTTTCGTGGCTTATACTCGTATTTCATAGGCATTGCAAGTTTTATGTGAACTCACTGAATTGACTGCTAGTTAGTTTTATACGATTCGAAAAAAAAAAGTTTTTTGTTCGTTACTTCATTTTTATACGCACTTATGTTTCTAAATATATGGACGTCTTCTTTAATATTATGACAAAAAAGTCTGGTGGACGTCTTCTTTAATATTATGACAAAAAATGGTATTATAAAAATAGAAATTCAAGGATTGAGAGAGATTTTTTTTATGAATATTGTACGGAGATTTTAGATTTTCGTGGAAGTTCGGTTATCCGCTAAAAGAAGCACGTCATTTGATATTTACGAGAATTTTTCCGTTTTGTAAGCTTGTGTTAAAATTTTTAATTCGGCTGGTTGACTCCTCAATTTTGGGCAAATTCAATAAGAACGTAATATTTTAAAAACAAATACACACTGTCGCATCATTTTTCAAATAAGAATATACATTAAGTAAACTTTTTTTTTAATTATTTTGTTATTTTTTTATAATGCATGTTAATGATCAAACAAAAACTATTTAACATGTTTAAGGTGTTCAAGATTATACACATATTTTAGTGTGAAAATTTGTTAGTAGGCTCAAATAATTTTGAAACTATGGCGAAAATTATATTCATTAAAAATGTCACGAAAATTTAAACACAAATGCTCGTATATATCTAATTTATGAGAAAATGTTTAAAAAAATTTAATTACTCTTTGTTTTTCATCTATACGATCATTTACGATATATTGTGGAGTAAGTATTTCTTATTTTTATCATAGTAAGCAAAACCCTAGCGTAATGTTGAGTTTACTTTTTTCAAATATTAACTTTTGAAGAGGTAACAAACTTTTCAACTAAATACAAAATTCAATCAATACTTACTCTTATAATATCACCAACCAATGATGCGATAAACATGCTGTCTAATTTTACATCTTCGTTGTCTAAAATATCCTGGAAAAAAAAAATTATTACATTCATTCAAGTCTTAGGTTAACTGTGCACTTAGCACTATTTTGAAATAAATTAGTCCCAAAATTGACAAAAAAGATTATGCGTAGTGATATGTTAGTACCAACCTTTACATATGAAAGCAAAGAGTAGAATACACGCAGTAGGAATGCGTGACTTGCGTAGAATAATGTTTGATATATTAGGTAAGGAATAATTGGATAAAGGATGCCATGTAAAGATGGATGCTTCAAGTAGAATAAACAAAGAAAACTTCACATGGTTTAAATATTTCCAAGGCTTATGGGAAAAGTGATCTCCATTAATCATGAATAAGTACAGCAGGTGTTCGCTAGCCGTGATCCTGTTAACCGTAATTTTTGCATCACCGTGAATTTTCTTTAAGGGCAAATAAAATAAAAATTCTCATAACCGTGATTTTTAAAAAAATTGTCAAAATCAAATCAGACCAGAATTGATTGTTTT
>CATKWJ010000466.1:0-25306 GCA_949825065.1 Odontocerum albicorne | reverse complement strand
GGGAGAGACTACGAACAATCGTGTCTACTATAGTAAAGAAATAAAATAAATTAATCTACTTTCTTAAATGTATTTTGTATGCGTGGTCTGCTTATAAATTATTCTTGTTTTATGTAATATATTGACAGGCTTGTTGATCTAGTGGATGAATTATTGTTCTGCATCCGGAGGATTCATAATTTATTACCGTTGCCGATCGTTATTAATTTTCCTTATCAGATACACGTCTTTAAAAATATTTTAGCTGATTGAAATGTAATTAAAGTTCGATATTCATTTTATTAGATTGTAATTTTTAGTGAAAATTTAATACGGTGTTTCTAAAACAACGAAGAATGAACGAATATTTATTCTTTAAAAATGAAAAAGGTCTTCTTATTTTGAAGTTAAAGTTTTTTGATTCACAAATGTTATCAACAAAAACTGATAAATTTATTCTTAAAACTTTTTTTAAACAAAATATCCTGACAAACATATTTCAATATCATCCAAATACTTATATTTTATTAAAAAAAAATACATTTGAAAACCAAGAATAATGGACCGTATAAAGTGAATATAAAATAGGCCAAAACCCGTACGATGGTTGTCGTCAAAGAAAGAATACGAGAATTGAATTTTGAATACAAGAGAGCGAGATAGGAATACTTGGATTCTTTCGAAAGTAATTCGAAAATTGAATCTCGGTGGGTCCGTGATAACTGAAAGAATTTTAAATACCTAGCTAAAAATTTTTGATCCGGTGTAAAAGGGGACGATGTATAAATGATATTTATATATATAAACAAATTCTATTTCTATGAATATATATTTTCATAAATGTAAAATTTGTTGTACTTCCGTGAGTATTTCACGGGTTGCAACTAGTATTAAATAAACATGCAAACAGGCGAAAACTGATCAGAAATAAATCTCAAGGAAAGAGAATGAGTGTGAAACGAGGAAATAGAATATTTCAAAGTTATTTTCTAAATACGAGTATTTAAAAAAAAAACGATTCTAATGTTATATGTGATTGTGTAAAGAAAATTATCCCAAGTATAACCACATTAAAATATTTCGCAAAAAATATAACCAAACATTTTCCCTAAAATAAAATCGATCTAGAAGATCAACTCTTCTTCGAAGCAAATACTCTTAGACTTTTAGAAAGCTGTGTAGGTGTAAATTATTTCTAAGAAGTCATATATTAAGATTATAAAAAAACAAAAATAAAATGACATGTATGAAAATATGATTAAGTAAGTTCATAAATTATATCACATAAGTAAGATTAGTTAAGTAATAAATTTGTATATAGTTATAGCCTTGACAAATAATCTGTGCACTATATTATTTTGTTTAATAATTTTTTTTTAATAAATTTTTTTGGCAGACCAGTTTAAATATAATTACAATAATATTGCTAGTATTCATTCAAGTGATTCAGTAAAGGTACTCCAAAGTTTTTTAGTAAACTTCAGCTGATATTGGAGGGTTTAATGACCTAGATTTTGAGAAATCGTGTCATAAATATGCACTATTGTTAATAACTGTAAGGTGAAAATATAGGCAATTGTTATATAGCTTCCCGTATCCCGAAAAATATGCCTTCTTGACTGATTCTTCATGATTGAGGATCGTCATGTCTCCGATCTATTTACCTAACTTTGCCCACAAAGATTTTTCACCTTTTTTTGTGCATCTTTTTAGGGATAACCTTTTTTTTCAGCTCAATTACTTATAAGATAAACTGCACGACATCTCAATATTCTGGCATTTTATGTGTGCTGTCTATTGGAGTTGTCTAATTACAATTGATTTTATGTTGGTTTTGTAAGCCACATCAAGAACTCTTAAATATGTACGCTAGTCCTATTTTATTATATTAAAGTGAAGGTGCAAATATCCTTATGAAATTTTTCAAACATTTTGAAATATCTAGTCAAGATGTTCCAGGTTTAACATTTACCATATACAGCAGAGATGGCAAAACAAATACTATTTGTAATTTTATTCTGGTTACTTTGTGTAAATCTCGATTGTCAAACATCCTTTACGCATTCTACTGTAAGCGCTAATTGCAAATAGTATCGTATGCTTTGAAGCCAAGCATAATAATAATTCTGAATTTCACAAGCGGTGTGCTTTCACTCCTGAATATATGCAATTTCACTTGCATTTATGCTTCGCGTCAGAAACAGTTCGCTAGCGTTGGTATTTCTGCCAGGTATAATAATGTGGGAACGCTCGTGCGGCCGGTGAAAGTGTGACAAGCTGCTATGAGGAAATACGAGCACGCAAAGCAACCATACGTCAAGCTACCTGGTGCCGAGGGGTTGGGGTGGGAAAAGGGGGTTGAATAACTTTTTTGTTTATAAATCCATTTCAGTATTATGTGGCCTTCGTACACATTTTATTGAACGTTTCCATTTGCGGACGTAATACAGTGCATTGCCCTTCGACATATTAAAAAATAAACTTTTTTAGCTTTGTGTCATTGCTTTTTTAGAACTCTTGTATATTTGAATTGATGAATTTCCCGAAGGGTTGCAACTTGAGTTATATGTGTAATCTTTTATCAATAATTTAAAATTATTGAACGTGGTAAAAAGGAAAGAATCACGATTAATGTGGTAGAAATAAGAGCATTGAGTCAAATGCGTAAAAAAAACAATGTGTTCTAGATTAAGGTGTGAGAACATGAGTAAAGAATGCATTTAAAGGACGATATAAAGTTGAAGGTGAAGTAACTAACATTGCGATAGTTTGAAAAAAATATTTACAAAAAATAATCTATAAAGATACGAATGTAAAAAAGACCTATAATAAAAGGTATGAGAAAGTTAAGAAATACATTGAAATAACGTGGTTTGATTTTTTTTAATTATAATAAATTTTATTTTTTTAAGCCCCACATAATAATTTTATAGTTTACTTTTCCTTAAGTCCTTTTGTTATTAAAACAAATCCTATGTAGTACAGAATGATGAAAAATATAAATATAGTATAATTTTTCACTCAATAAGAACCGATGAAACATATTTTTTTAAATATGAACAATGGGTTTGGGGAAGTCAGCTGCCTGAAATAAGACTAAGCGAGGAATATGATATTGTTAAAAGATATAGTTTTCTAAAAAACAATGCATTTATCATTAAACCAGTTGTATGTCCTCTTCGGTCTAATTGGTAAGGCGTCTGTTTCCCAACCAGGGTTGTCAGATTGACGACTTTTGATACGCGATTTAAAAAAAGTTTTAATCTTATTATCACTTAAAGTCTCATAAGCATATTTCTGACTGGTTGGATAAATTGTTATATGGCAATAAACCCGCCAGGTTATATTTTTTGAAAGCGTTAAATAATACAATATAATCAGACTTAGTGTGATATTGGAAAATAGAAAAATTGTGCAAAAAAAAACAATATGTTTATCATTGTAATTTATTTTATCAAAAACTATTTATTCCACTTTTGTAACGGTATAACCCTACCGGTTTCAAGGCTTTCACTTCATCTTCAGGGGAGCACAATTGTGCTAAACAAAAGTTTTGTGTATGCTCCCTTGATGAAGAGGTGAAAGCTTTGAAACCGATAGGATAATACCGTTACTAAAAAATGGAATAAACAGTGTTTGAGAAAATAAACTACAATGTATTTAAACCTCCACAACGTTAATGCCTTAACTATAAACAAAATATGTTTATCAATTTTCACTTATATAAATTATTGAAATAGAATGATCTCAGAACTGGTTGAGTAATAATATGAACTATCAATGGATAAAAAACGGTGTAACAATCGTTATCATATTCGACATGCAATTCCACAGCATTTCAGCTGAACAATTAAAAAAAAAATTGAAAACTGTTGAAAAGTTTTTTTAAATAACACTCGATTTTATTATTTTTTGAAGGCGTCCCACTTAACAAAAAACGATAGTAAAAAAACGGCTTTTACATTTTGTTACAAATTCACAGCTCAGATATAAAATGTAAAGGGACTAAGTTTATGTGAGAAAGAGATGTGACTATTTAAGATATTTAAAAAAAAAACCTTGTGTTTGGAGGCCATTTTTCCCATTTTCTTATGTTTTCTAACGAAAATAAATACTTTTATCCCCCTGAAACAGTTTAAAAACATAATGACGGTGTCATCAGACGCTAAATCGTTAAAGGAGTAACTGTTATATCCGCGAAGGTATTAAAAAGGTACTACGTTTTGAAATGGAGCGGTTTTATTTGGCTTTTGGGTCACGGCGGAGAGAAACGGTTATTAAGCACGACATCGGGCACATAAAGCGGTGAAAATATTTTCATGAAGCACATTAGATTATTTACATTTTGATGGACATTTCATTAAACACAATTTCCATCACTGCTGTAAATGCCTCAAAACTGAGGAGTCTGTAGCTAGTGGTATGTGAAGTGAAATAATATATATCAATTTGGCCTTTGAAAAACAATTGTATTACACTTTCGTTGTATACAGTACAACCTGGTGGACTTAACATCATTTGGAAAAAAGACTGGAATATTTTTATTTTAATCGTGGGTTCCAGTGGGATTTGAACCTTCAATCTCCGATTTGGGAGACTAACATCTCTTCTTTACGTCGTCCTTTACTGTTCATGCAGTGAGACTCTGGAATCAGTTACAAACCAATATAAGACTCGCTCCGTCCTTGGCATGCTTTAAGAAACGACTGAAAAACCTCTTAATTTCTAGTCAGTAAAATAACGTGTTTCATTCCTGATTTTTCTTTTCCTTTCCTCTCTACCATCCCTTCCTTTTCCTTTGATTGATGATATCTCACTTTATGTGAAAAATAATGTTCGGGTCACTGTCCGTCTTTGTGGGGTTCGTGGGCATGTCTTCACGTATATGTTTATGGATTTCGTGGGGATGGATAGTCATTTGAATGATTTATGCGACCACGTAACTTGCTTAATTTACTTTTGTCTAGTTGGTTGGAAGAGATTACCGTCTGGCAATACGCCCGCCAGATTGTATTTGCAATAAAAGTGTTAAATAAATAAATCACACCGTTTTCCTGTCGAGGTAAAAAGTGGATAAATCGCTAGTTTTTTTCTTTCGCAACATATGATACATATTTCGCAACTTCGACATGTATACTCGTTTACCTCCTTAAACAACTCACTTTAATTTTGACTTTCTTCTTTCAAAATCGCATTCAATTTTTCCAACCACACTTTCTTTGATCTTCTTTTCCACGCCGTCTACTCACATTTGCATTATATATTTGCTTTCATTGAATCACTTTCATTCATTAGTTCTACATACCCAGACCATCCCAGAGTGCTATTTTTAATATAATTTAATACATCATCATCTTATTCAACACTTCATTGTATATTCTGTCATACATTATCAACCCATGAATACTTCTCAGTGCATTTGTACAATTTCACATTCGGTACGATACAACCGTTTTTATGGTACGATGTTTCTAAAACAGTATAATGTTTCTAAAACAACCGTATAAATGTTTTTTTTTGCCGAATTTATTCGTTCAGCATTTTTTGAATATGTCGTTTTCAGTTTTTGATACTTAATATTATATTTTCCCCTGTACTATGTGTATAACAGTTCTAAAAAATCGAAATGTTGTACATAGAAAAAATATATTCAAGAATAAAAATTGCAAAAGTTAGTCTAAGATAAGATTAAATCTCAATTGTTATTTTTTTTCAATTCCGTCTAAAAACATATTATTATTTTTTGCGTATAAAAAGATAATGCGTGATTTTAGTATAATTCCATATTCAAAGTATCATACATGTAAATTATCACGCCGTGTCCCTTGCGGTGTAGGCAGCGAGAAAAGATCTTAAAAACAATTTTTGTCTCGTCATGCACAATCTTCATTTTTTATACTTCTTACTTTACCTTATTTCAAAAGCTGGTTCATTTGGTTCAGCAATTTTTTTCTCGGTGTATCTCTCCCACATACAACTTGTACTTCTGTCTTATATACTCGCTTAGTCATTCTTTCATCATTCATTCTTTCCAATGTCCAAACTTTCTTCATCTTACTTAAAACATAAATTTTATCCCTGCATTCATATTCAAAGTGGTTATTATTTCATTAAATAATTTGACATAGGTTTTCAATTCATTTTTTTAATATTAGAAAAGTAAATCAAATTATATATTATCATTTTTGATAAACAAAAACAGATAAAATTGACTTTTATTTAATTTCAATCCTTTTATAAAAAATACTGTCCTTGTTTTTAAACTGTATAATATTTACGTAATTTCTAAAGAATTTAACTTTTAGTATCGTTTAATATACAAGTATTTTGATGCTGATCTCCCAGTTTCTTAGCAGCGAGATAGCTTAATATTAGATTAACAAAAGAGAAAATTAACTTAACTGTTAATTAAGTTGAATAAAATACTTTATACATAAGATGTAATAATTTTACAGTACGAAGCTTTTTTTTTCCTAAATTCGCTTTTTATACAATACTAAAACGTAAGCTAGTTCGTTCTCATTTTACCCCTAAATATCTGATGGCGATGCACAAATATTGAAAAGCGTGGCGAGAAAACAATATTTTAAGTCATGTTACCAAAAGAATTACTATTCGAATTCAACAACGTTGACCTAAAGCTCCGCAAGCAATTGGTCAAAACATATGTGTGGAATATTTTGATGTATGGTTGCGAGACATGGTGCATGGGCGAAAGAGATAGAAAAAGATTGGAAACCTTCGAGATGTAGACCTGTAGACCAATCCTAAGGATTTCCTGGAGAGACCACATTACAAATGAAGATTCTCAGCAGGATCGAAGAAACCAGGCACCTATCAAACACCATATCGGAAATGGATGGATGATGGATGGGTCATATGCTGCGACATGAAAATCTCGTACAAAATATACTGGATCGGATTGAGGGATCAATTGACAGAGGGCGTCCTCGCCGAGAGTATCTGGAGCAAATAAGCCACGATATGGATTGCACCTCCTATTCTCAAGAAGAGCTGAGCTCAAGCTCAAGAAGAGCTGAGGACCGAGCGGAGTGGAGGAAAAGATACAAGATTTTGCTGTTAACCAATCCCCAGGATTGAAACTGAAGAAGAAGACCAAAAGAACTCTACGATGATGGAATATTTTTATCAGTACTTGACTACTTTTTTGGGTTTCGTCTGACATTGACCCTGAAACTTTCAAGCGTATGTCAAGTCAAGCTTTTTACCATCTAGAATACTGAAATATTCTAGTTGATAAGATATTTTACTTACACCCTATAATGGGATAAATAGTGCATGGATTTCAATAAAGGTCAACTGTCTTAGAACAGGCAAGAAGACGTATACTCTAAACTATAGTCTTACGTAAAAATATGTAAACATTTAGAAATAATTAAATTTACATTTTACGGAGTGTTAAAGATATTCATTTTCATAAATCTTTCATAATTTAAAAATTGTAAAATAATTTCAGGAGTTACTTGTGATGGCTGTACTGCATCCGGCCACATTATCCAATTACGTGCTATATTCCTCCAGTGCTCGACATAGAGCCTTCTAATATCCCAGGAGACGCTAAGCAAGCATTATAAGGATAATGACTAGATCACAGCCGGAAATTCATTTTCTGTCTTCAGTTGTGTTAAAATAACCAATTTTTAATAAGATCACTTCAGTGCTTCTTAAAATAATTGCTGTCATGTAAATTTGATAATACTGGGAATCGAGCCTGGAACCATACACTTATCTGATAAATATTTTAATCACAATATCACACGGATTTCTGTAGAAATGACTAGATGGCACGAAAATCAACAATTTTTAAATAAGGGATCTGTGTTCTGTATGGTATTATTCCGTATGGATACATACTCGTATACTCATTACTTTTATTAGGCAAATAACAATCTCTTCCAACTTAATAAAAAAATATTTAAGGGGTCTTTAGTGAAAACTCGAATACAGCCCCTTTAAAATAAATTAGGTTCCAATGAGAATTGAACACGTAAACTTACGTTTGCAAGACAGGCGACTTAACAACTAGACAAGGGAGATCGTCTAACTAGACAGTATAATTTTTTCTGCCACCATACTCAACGTCCTAGGAGCCATACGCTAAACATACCGTTATTTTAATCCCTATCTTGTTTTCAAACATTTGAAGAGTGTGGTCGGGAGACAATACAGTCTTCAACTCTAGTAATCGAGCCTTTGGGTTAAGAACCTCTGAGTAGATACGGAACTCGAAGTTTGTCGTTGGACGTGTTGGCAACACAACCGTTCGGCACGTGAGAGTATTGTTACCAAATGAACTCTTTTAGAAGTCTGGCACCTTTTTCTTTTTTGGGTATCATCGGAAATCGAAGAAGAATTATACAACTGGGCTACTGAGAATTTTATTCACTGTAGCACAGATATTGAAAGAAAAATAGTAAAATAAATATTTATAGTAAAAGGGTGTGTAAATATTTATTATAAATTTAAGAGTATGTCACAAGAGTAACGTGAATAACTTAAATCGATTAAATAGTATTGGTTATAGTATGTTATTGGGTTCGTTTTGTACTTGCTGTTTCTCTATTCTATAATACTGCTTGCGTGTCAATCTTGAAGTCAATTTGTTGTCATTTTTTATCTTTTTTATCAAATCAGTTATTTGACATTTGAAATAAAATACAATAAAACCATATGTTAAGGCAATGGAAAATAAAATATATTCGAAAGAGAAGCTATCAAAAGGTCTGGGTACATCTCATAACAGTCAACGTTCCGCGTAGCATCTAATGCCCCCTAACGCTCTTGATGCCCCCTAACGTGTTTCAACCACCTCTTATTAGCGATAGCGCTCACTTTGTAAATCATTGCTATAACCGCTATCTTCATCAACCTGGAATAAATATTATTTTATTAATAAAATATTGCCAACCACTGGCTTTGGAGTAAATTTTCAAATGAAATGTTAATTTCCATTAAAAGAATGGGTGTAGCCGCAGAATACGTATCGAGCCAGACATAATGGTTTGGTAAGTAATGTTGGAAATGAGAATCAATACAAAGAATGAATTATCATAAAAAAACATTGATTATTTTTCTAGTTCTTTATTGCTTTTTGATTGTTTTCTATTTACACTCATGAAGTTTTTTAAACCTTCTAATGAACAAGCTGAAGTAAACAATATATTTGTAAAAAAGAAAATTTTTGACGTTTAATTTCACAACTATACGTCAGGGCTTTTTTAGTGCATTGGACATACCGAGGATTGAACGATTTGTTTAAAAAAAATTCTTCTCATGTATATTTCATGAGTCATCTTTTTTATCTTGTATTTTTAACCCCGCTAATAATTTTTTAACAGGTAAGAGTTGCTTTTAACAAGAAATCCAAGATATTTGAATCTCCTAACATTGATATCAACGTTAGGAAGAATTTAGTGAAAACTCTTGTCTGGAGTGTGCTGCTGTATGGCTGCGAAACGTGAACTATCAGCCAGAGCGAGTTCAGGCGTCTGGCTGCCTTTGAGATGTGGTGCTACAGGCGCATGGCCAGGGTCCATTGGTCAGATCACATCCGAAACGACGAGGTATTGAGCGGGGTTGGAGAAACAAGGCAACTCCTAAATAGAGTTGCCCAACAACGATCCAGTTGGATAGGCCATAACATCAGACACCCAGGCCTGCTCCTTACCATCGTCGAAGGAATGATTGAGGGCAATAACCATAGAGGCCGCCCTAGACATAGCTACATGGACCGAGTGATCAGGGATGTGCGCTGTGGCAGCTACCAGAAGATGAAGAGACTGGCGGATGACAGAGATGAGTGGAGAGATCGAGTGCTTGGTGCAGACCAATCCTAGGATTGTAACCCAGAAAAAGAAAATTTATTGATGTTTTTTTTACTTTTATAATTTGTATTTAAACTTTATGTTTTCAATTTAAATACTTCATATTTTATTTTTAACAAATATTAATATTTTTTGATCTCTAAAGTTCTGTGGATTTTATATATTTAATACAAATAAATTTAGAAATTAGTTTTATTTGAAAACAACATATACCTTTCCTGACATAGTTTGTTAAACACATGTCTTTCAATCTGGAGGTAGCAGGTTCGATTACTGTTGCAAACTGTTTATTTTAAAAGGTTTTCAGTCAGGTTTTCACTTAACATCTTTTTGAATGTTTGGAAGAGATTACCACATGACAATCAACCAGTCAGGTTGTACTGTGTACTACGAAAGTATAATACAATATAATTAAAACACCTTAAGTTCTTATTATGTATTCAAAGTCAGCTTAAATATTACAATAAAGTTTTACCATTGGTATGTTAGTTATGTTAAACTTTAGATATTTAATTTTTAAAAAGTTTGTTTAAAATTATATTTACTGGAATAGCTTCTTTATCAATATCTTTCATGGCAGTTCTCAAGCAGTGGTACACTTACCACTGATGCTACGTGAAAGATGGCTGTTGGTAAGTGGGTAATTTGTGGAAAATACAATTTAAAAATTTTGCTATCGAAAAGAAATTAATTTTTGTTAAACAAGCACAGTATTAACTTTCTATTTGTATATAAGACAAATCTTTATTGCTTTTACTGAAATTTAGAAATTATGGATACGATAGTGTGTATTTATGGTAAAAAGCCTTTGATATATGTGATTAAGGCTGCACAAGATAGGTAATTAGTGAAGACACTTAATATGCTAATTTAAACACCCCTCCAACTCATATAAATTAGTTTTAAACATGATTTTTCTTGACTCGAGTATTTCCACGAATATATCGTAACGATTTGTGTGATTGTTTAATGTTTAAAACGTATTGTTAATTTAATTACGTTTTTTTTTATTGGTATATTCTTGTAATAGTGATCAAAAGTCCTTTCAACTGTTTATACGAATGAAATGAAATCATATTTCTGCTCCTTTATCCTCTGTGAATGTTTCGGATCTATAATAAATTAACTAATTAGAATTAACTTCTTTATTTATTTGTGTGACACTTCATTGTACGGCTATGTGGCTAGCTCATTGCCAGGTGGCAATCTCTTCCAATCAATTAGACAAAAGTAAATTACATGCTTGCAAAACTAAACATTATTTATACGAACAAAATTTATGAACGATTTACATAATGAAAATGTGAAATATCAATAATGGAAAAAATAAGGGATGTTGAATAGAAATGTAATATTGGAACTACTTTAAACACGAGCAATTTTTATTTTAAGCAACGAGTATCGATTTTTATCTGAGTATATTTTTTTTAAAAACTATTTCAAGTTTCAAAACTATATAATTGCAAAAACGATCTTTCAATTCTGAGTTTGATAAGTGATTCTGATAACACTGTGCTGTCACCATTTCTATTCAACGCACGTCTGGAGTACACAAGAAGAAAACACTGAAGTAGTGAAATTGAAGTGTATTCAAATCTCCGATTTGCACTTCGAGAATGACATAACCATTTATGCAAGGTATGTTATGCACTTGAATGTAAATACTTTCAATATTGTGATGAAACCCACAAAGGAACACTTCAAAATACTTTGAAATAAGATTACACGTGAAGACATGTTACGATATTTTCCTTGCAAGGTAGACAGCCAGGACAGATTTCCATACTTTTGTATCAAAATTAACTTACAAAAGTAATACGTTAAAAAAATATCTCGGGAAATAAGAATAATTTACTTCATCACTATTACGCCATGCCTATATTGTAGTTGGCAGAGAGAATAGAACTCCACTTCATTCTATCCTGCCATACATATTTAGCTTCTTTAACCTTTCCTTCCCTGTGTTGGGTATCTTCTATACGTTGCTTCTAATAACCATCAATATCTCTATAAATATAATAAATACAAGGTTAAGATTTTAGGTATTCCTCCATAATATATTTACGCATTAATTTAAAAAATAATATCAATAATAATCAGAATTTATCGACTACATCGAGGTGTTTTGTAAAGATCGAAAACAAATTCGCATTTAAACGCTGCGAGTGCCTCGTCTTGACGATAGGTGAATAGTATGTGGGAAGCGCGACACTATATTCGCATCTCACTCTTGCATACTAGACTGAATTGCGAAGAGCTGAATTGTCTCAACGTCGCAAGTAAAGCGTAAGCGCCGGGGTATGCGACTGACGTTCCGCGCAACTAGTAGCTTCTAAGCTTGCAAATAGGTTAGACGTACGCCCGTTCCGTGAGCGTTGCCAGATGGTTTTTTAATGTTTTCAGCAAATAAATCTCAATTTTTGTAAAAGTATAAATTATTTTTGTAAATCTTTCATGGTTCATTCTTTTTACGTGATTGGACCATATCAATGTTCCTTTTTCATCTTAAGTAGTGCATCCTCTTTCAATTCGTTTGGTTTTCTTATGTTCATATTCTGCTTTCAGTCTATTCAACAAGTTCTACGCTACGCTACATATGTTTTCTAACGCGTTCTACGTTCAACGCGTTCTACGTTCTAACGCGTTTCTAACGCGTTCTACGTTCAACAAGTTCTACGCTACATACAATATGTTTTCTAATGTTCTCGTCCCTTATTCTGTCATACATCGTTTTTCAACAAATTTATCGCAACATATCTGATGTTCTCATTCTTTATTCCGTCATATATCATTTTTAAACAAACTCTTCGCAATATATCTTATATTTTCATTCTTTATTCCGTCATATATCATTTTTCAACAAGTTCTTCGCTACATGTCATATGTTTTCATTATTTATTCTGTCATATATCGTTCTTTAACAAGTTCTATGATACATGTGTTTTCCAATGTTCTCATTCCTTATTCTGTCTATGCAACGTATGTTTTTTTAAATGTTCTTATTACTTGTTCTATAATATCTCATTTTTCAACAAGTCCTACAAAACATGTGTTTTCCAATGTTCTCATTCCTTATTCTGTCATATATCGTTTTCAATAAGTTCTACGCAACGTTCTTATTTCTAACGTATTTATTTTAAAAATTGATTTAGTATAATTTAAAATTCTATTTTTAAACACAATGATTTTCCACTTTCATGTGGAAAAATCTACACACTTATAATACAAGTATATTAAAAATGCAGGCCTGTTTCGCTTTAAAAAGACATTAGAAAACTGTTTCTTTCCTTACTTCATCGAGTACACTTGTACTTATCAAGCATTCTTTTATTAGAGTATATAAACCTTTAGTGTAAAAAAATAATTCAATAATAGCTATCATATTTAATATGTAGTGTCAGCAATTAATAAAATATTTATTATAATTATTTTAAATTTTAAAAAGGTTATAGTTAGTCAAATAAGGCTTTTGAAAAGTTCAAAATTAGAATATGGGTCGCAGTAATACGTGTATGTACCCTTAAAATGCATACGAGCTCAGTGTAGCGTTGTGTTGACGTCAATTGCATCCCCTACGCTGAGGTCGCGGGTAGATGCACCCACGCTTCTGTGGCGTGTTGTTGACTTTTCCTTGCATGTGTGGGCTTTAAGAGTGTAATTTAAAATTCTTTTATGATAAAATCAATGAAAATTTTCGTTCATCGCGTTTCTATCATCTGGAATAATATTTACAAAATAAGCTTTTTTTATATTTTTTATTTATAACTTAATAATAATATCTGAATTAGAATATGGGATTTTATTGGAAGTTATTAAAATTATAGCTTTATCAGATATAATAAAAATGTTTGAATTTACAACATTATTTAATATTGTAAGCTCATATTTCCATAGTTCGGAACTTACTCAGCATCTTATATTCGATGGACCTCGTTGTCGAGAATCCCCTTCCAGTTGATTCCAAATGACACTAATGCTTGAAATGTTTTTTCTAATGACAACCTTCAAAACTTGGTGGCAAAACTATTATCTTCTACACCTAAGTTTAGTGTCTGTTTTCTGATGGTAATCAACACAAAAATATTTGTCTATTGAAATATTTGAAGTTAGTTAAAAGCAATTATCGCTTGGCAATAAATCCGCCAGATTATATTATTTACAATGGAAGTGTACTGTTAAATGAAACTGGATAGAAAATAATACAACAAAATATTCCAGTAGCTGCCGCACAGGGGTTACTTAATATTGCTAGAATTTTGGTCTTCAAAGCCGTATCATTGTATGAAATTCATCATTATTATGTATACATCCATATCGGATCATGCTAAGAAAAGTGATCTCAATTATTTTCTACGATAACCAACTTTTTTCGTTTATGCCACGTCTATAAATTTTCACTTTCCCTTCTTACAGTATGCAGCTATGCCACAGTATGCTAAGTCTTTCTCAATTGTTAATTTTTTCTTTACTTCAGTATTACCGCTCTCTGTAATATTGTATATCTGTTAGCTTTTATGTTCCGTTAATTGAAGTCAAGATGAACACCTTCTGAATATATATTTCTTTTAACGTGCAAACAGGATCAATAAAGATAGGAAAACTTAACAACGTGGATGTAAACCATAATTTAAAAATAACTAACATTAACGATCTATTGGAAGTATTGGAGAACATATGGTGTATCTTTTGTATCTCAAGAACTATTTTTAAGATACACTGTAACATACATACCATCGCGACACCTTTCTGTTATGGTAGGTAGAGCGGACAGAGCGCCAGACTTTTCTATTTCGGCGTACATCTTTCGCCTCTTTCAGCGTACATCCAAAAAACCTTCCCATACAATTTCGACTTTAACAATTCGTTTTTTCAAAATATAATTCACTTGATTCTACTTCATTGTACGGCTATGTGGCTAGCTCATTACCAGGTGGCAATCTCTTCCAACCATTTAAACAAAAGTAAATTACATGCTTGCAAAAATTAACATTATTTATACGAACAAAATTTATGAACGATTTACATAATGAAAATGTGAAATATCATCAATGAATGGAAAATTATATGTGGCTTTTTCAAGATGTCGGAAACGCGAAAACATTACAGTCAATATATCTGAAACAAGTCTTCAAGGAAAACTTTATCAACGATTTAAATTGAACAACAGTAATGTTTATACACAAAACATCGTGTATAAAGAGATTTTTGAGAATTAAATAATTCATCAATCAAGATGTACCTTTTTTATTTTAAACTTTAAACATTAATGTACCCAAAAAACTTTAAGCTGATCTTGCTCCATTCTGTATTTCAAAAATGTATAATTTGTTTTACTTCCGTGAATATTTCACGGGTTGCAACTAGTATTCTATTAAATCTCGTAATTCACTGTCCTGTTTTATCCAAAGTATTTTGATCGTTAAATGTATTTATCGTATCCTAAAATTGAATGGTTTAAACTTATTTGAATGCAAGCAAACGTAAAACATTGCTAAATTGTATGTTAATGTACCGCAGTCGGCCGGGAACATTTTGGTTAAGTATCAACGGTGCATATCTGGATAACTATTGCAAACCCACACTGACTGAATTTATTACAAATTAATGATAAATGCAAAATAAATAAAAATGATCTAATTAACAAAAGCTCAGATATACCACGGTATTACAAATTAATGATAATTGTAAAATAAATTAAAAACCTCTAATCAACAAAAGCTTAGATATACAATAGTTTTACAAAAAAAAGATAATTGTTAAATAAATTAGAAGGCTCTAATAAACAATAACTCAGCTTAACTACACTATTACAAATTAATGATAATTATAAAATAAATTAAAAAGGTCTAATCGGCAAAAGCTCAGATAAACCACGGTTATTACAAATGAATGATAATTGTTAAATAAATTAAAAAAACTTTAATAAAATGAGTTCTAATGTACTAGGCGTATCCAGAAAGTAAGTGTACTGAGGCTCTCACGACCGGATGGATTTTATTTTCGACATGTTGGCTACACTTCCGTGTAGCCTGACCTTCCCCTCCCTAACGAGACCGGTTCGAGGTCAGTACGTTTAGAAGTGTCGACGCGACAACACGTTTCGTGAAAAATGGCAATCCAATCTCCCGCCAAGTGCGAAATAAATAATGCCGGGCAAGAGTTTTTGAGGCGCTGCAAACTCCATGGAGATTAATTTCTCCGCTCCATCGTTACTGGAGATGAAATTTGGGTTGCACACTACACGCCTGAAACCAAAAGTCAGTCTCAACAGTGGCGTCACACCTCTTCACCCTCCACCAAAAAGTTCAAAACCACAATTTCAGCCAAGAAAATCATGTCATCCGTGTTTTGGGACTGTCAAGGCATAATTTTAATTTAATATATGCCTCAAGGGGAGACCATCAACTCTGCAAGATACTGTGAGACCCTAAAAAAATTGCGGAGGGTGATTCAGAACCAGAGGTGAGGCATGCTGACAAAGGGAGTCTGCCTGCTGCACGACAATGCCAGACCACACACGGCCAACGCCACGAAGGAACTGCTCGCCTCGTTTAAATGGGATGTCCTGAACCATCCCGCGCATTCCCCTGACCTAGCACCTTCAGATTACTATTTCTTTACCTCCCTGAAGCTGCACATGGGTGAAAAAAGGTTTTCAACCGACGAGGTGGTAAAGGAGGACGTGGAGAAGTGGACGGAGGGGTTGGTGGGAAACTACTTCGAGGAAGGCATCAAAAAGTTGATACCCCGCTTCACCACCTGCATTGAGAGGAATGGCGACTTTGTCGAAAAATAGCTTACATATGTACTACGGTAACCACGTATTTTTTTTGTTTAAATAAAAAAAATTGTAACCTACAAAAATTCAGTACACTTACTTTGTGGATATGCCTCGTACCATGGTATTACAAAAATAATAATTATTGAATAAATTAAAAAGCTGTCATCAACGAAAGCTCAGATATGCCATTGAATTACAAATTAATGATAATTGTAAAATAACTAAAAAAGTTTTAATCAACAAAAGCAGTATGACTTATTGTGGTGTTTGTAAAATAATTTTTAAAATATCGTAATAATAATAGTAAAAGGAAAATTTATAAAGCTTTGTTTATTCCACTTTGGAGTCTTTGTCATCTCCTGATGATGAGGTGGAAACCTTGAAACCGGTAGGTTTATACCATTATATGAAGTGAAATAAACCGCTTTTGATTAAACAAATTACAAGATGTTTTTTCAGTGCCTTTCAGTGCATTTTTTTTCCTTTAATGTGAGATAAGTGAATATTATAAACACACAAATAATTTAAACAAAGAAATAATTCCTGTATTTATGTCTTTTTTTTATTTATCTAACGTTATTGGAAACAGGTTAGATTGAAAACTATTTCAAAATTCCACAGTTTTAATGCCTTAACTATAAATATAATATGCTTATTTATAAACCACCGTTTGGAGAGTAAACTTTCCTCAAGGGCGCTTCAACTCGAAACTTAAATCCACTGTTATTATTTTGTTTCGTATGATATCCTTGAATGTATCCAAATTAGTATTTAAACATATTGAAGAGCGTGTCCGAGAGACAATGTTGTCGTCGACCCCAGTTAGCGAGACTTCGGATTTATAACCGCAGGAGTAGGCACAGAATAATTGTTAATAATTTACGTACAGTTGAAAAATGTCCAGAGTCTTAATAAACTATTACTACAGTGCTGGAAAATTAACGCAAAAAATCATCACTCGTTAAATATCAAGTATCGATTAAAAATATTCCAAACAACTGATAAACGATTGTAGAAGCAAATCGATCCCATAATAGCAGATAAAATCTAAATTAAAATTGTTAATAATTCAACAACAGCTGAAAAATATCTGAAGTCTTTATAAACTGTTATTTTAGTACTGACTAATCGACCTAAAAATATCACTTGCCAAATAATAAGTATCGTTCAAAAATATCCCAAACAACTGATAAACGATTGTACAAGCAAACCGATTCCATAATAGTGAATAGAATCTGAATAAAAATTGTTAATAATTCAACAACAGTTGAAAAATATCTGAAGTCTTTATAAACTGTTATTTTAATACTGACTAATCGACCTAAAAATATTACTTGCCAAATATCAAGTACCGATCAAAAATATCCCAAACAACTGATAAACAATTGTAGAGCAAATCGATTCCATAATAGTAGATAAAATGTAAATGAAAATTGTTAATAATTCAAGAACAGTTGAAAAATATCCGAAGTCTTAATGGTATAAACTATTATAGTACTAACTAATCGACCTAAAAATATTACTTGCCAAATATCAAGTATCGATCAAAAATATCCCAAACAACTGATAAACGATTGTAGAAGCAAATCGATTCCATAATAGTAGATAAAATGTAAATGAAAATTGTTAATAATTCAAGAACAGTTGGAGAATATCCGAAGTCTTTATAAACTATTATTAAAGTACTGACTAATCGACCTATAAATACTACTTGCCAAATATCTTATCGATTAAAAATATCCCAAACAACTGATAAACGATTGTAGAAGCAAATCAATCCCGTAATAGTAGATAAAATGTAAATGAAAATTGTTAATAATTCAAGAACAGTTGAAAAATATCCGAAGTCTTTATGGTATAAACTATTATTATAGTACTGACTAATCTACCTAAAATATTACTTGCCAAATATCAAGTATCGATCAAAAATATCCTAAACAATTAATAAACGATTGTAGAAGAAAATCGATCAAATAATTGTTGATAACATCTTTGTATATAATTGTTAACAATAAAAGTACAGTTGAAAAAATATCTAGGACCTTAATTAAAAATTGCTACAGTAAAAGCAAATGACCCATAAAAGTATCACTTTCCAATCAATAAAATATTGTTCAAAAATATAACTGAAAAACGATGTAAATTGAGCCAATCACACTAGTAAAAATCTCAGAGCAGTTATGATTTTTTATTGATTGAAGTACTATCGAAAAATATTCAGTCATAATAAATGATAACTTCGGTATTGGAAAATTAACCTAAAAATATTACTTTCCAATTAATCAACTATCCTTCAAAAATATTCTTAAGAAGTGACAAACAATTACAGATACAAATTGCGCCAATAACACAAGGTGATAATATTTCAGCGGTGTTATTAATGACTAATGATTCAAGAAGCGTCTAAAAAATCCTTGACCTAAATAAACAATCGCTACAGTACCGGCAAATGATAAAAAAATATCACTTGTCGATCGATAAATTATTGTTCAAAAATATCTTGGATAACTGATAAACGATTTTAGGGACAAATCGAGCCAATGACAATCTTCATAAATTCACTTCTGATAAATGACCCAAAAATAAATCTCTATAATAAAGTATAATTTAAAATTACACCAAAGAACTGAAAAAAAACGGTAGTAGGAATAAATGGAGCTAATAACACTAAGAAAAATTTAAGCGTATTTATAAATAACTAACGATTGAAGTATCCTTAAAAAATATCCAGGACCACTGATAAATTATTGTGTGGACAAATCGATCAATAATACTGGGTAAATCATTAGTGTATTTATTAATTGCTAATGTTTCAAGTACCGTTGAAAAAATATCCTTGTCAATTGATAAACAATTGTATGAACAAATAGATCCAATATTACTAAGTCAAATATAAGCTGATTTATTTATTGTTAATGATTCAAGTATCATTAAAAAATATCCAAGACAACTGATAAACAATTGTATGTACAAATCGAGTTGATAATACTAAGTTAAGTGTCAGCGCATTTATTAATTGCTAATGATTCAAGAACCGTTAAAAAAATATCCAGGACAATTGATATACAATTGCTTCTGTCGTTATGGTCGTATGCTTATCATGTTATAATGTATAACTATCTCTCTATACAAGCACGTATCAATTTGCTCACAGCACAGTAGCATCGATTTCTCATTTGTGCCTCAGCTCAGGTCCCCTCAAGTTAGTGTGGTACAATCGACCCGTTGGTAACATGCAACCCCCTTCATTTATGTGGCCGAATCGAAATCCCGTGCTATTTAATGGTATTCCATGATGACACAGATAAATGACGCGTGTCATTAAGCCTTTTTTTTTGCAAAGCCATGTTTTTGGACCTGTTTCATTATTTAATTTTCCAGACTGTCAAATGTTATGGTGTACTCATTTAGGGAAATCTAAATTGATTATAATGTATTCCATATAAATACCAGAGACTATAATCTATTTGACGACATCCGTGGTTTTATTGGTCAGACCCATGTCTCCCAACCCGGAGGTTGTGGCTGGATTCCTGTTGGAACCTAGATTTTAAAAAAAAGTTTCCTGTCTGGTTTTCTGGACACATGATAATAAGCCCACCTAATTGTACTGTATACAACACAAGTGTAATACATTAATACTACACAATATTTTCATTTGTATGGTACCCCTCAAAACTGGCGGTGTGGATATATTAAATAGCGTGGCCAGGAGACAACTACCATTTGTATTTAAGAACCACTGGAGTAGGCTAACAACTCGTAGTTCATCATCGCACGTGTTAGCAATACTACCACACGTGAAGATACAACGTTCGTACACGTCTAATGCACGCGAGTATTGATATTAACTCCAAGAAAGCTCTTTTTTTTCTGCACCATTTCTTCTTAAGAAATTGGACATATGGGTCAAATAAACAATTATGTATATAAAAAAAACTTTTAAACACAAAACTGCGTATTGAAAATCACCGAAAGAACATTTTTAAATTCAAAGCTGTTCTAAAAAATGTAACTCATCCTGATTACAAAATTTAATTTGTACAGTGCATTTATAAATTTTATTACAAAATGTAACTTTATCCTGATTACAAAATTTAATTTGTACAGTGCATTTATAAATTTTATTACAAAATGTAACTTTATCCTGATTACAAAATTTAATTTGTACAGTGCATTTATAAATTTTATTACAAAATGTAACTATATCCTGATTACAAAATTTAATTTGTACAGTGTATTTATAAAATTCATTACAAAAAAAACATTCTTTGGAGAAATCGAAGTTAAGAAAATGGCAATTTTTGAAAAGAAACGATGAAATGATAAATAACTTACGTTAAGTTTTCATTAAATTAACATAAAAATGAAAACGAATATTTTCAATAATATATAACGTTGTGCCAAATTCTTTCGCTTCAAGAATACAGCAAAAGTAAGGTTCGAATTAAAAAAAACTGCACTCATCAACTACAGGCAATTATCAGCATTAGCGCAGTTGGTTAGTACTTTCCTGACAAGAACATAGTCGTGAGTTCGAATACCACTTGCAGAAGTATTATTTCATTTTTGTCTTTTTTTTTCAAGACGAGGCATTTGGCTTAGTGTTTTCTCTTTTCGGTTACTGAAAATATATGGCATTCACACCATCACGCCATTTCCCTTTCATGGTAGGTAAAACGGCAGACTTTCCTACCTCGACGCGCATCCTTTGCATCTTCTACATCCATACACTTTCGTTTGACGTTTCCTTTTTTCAAAACAGTATTCACTCGATCCAACTTTGCTTTCCTTCGTCGTACTCTAGCACGCCTACCACTTAGATTTGCACTCAATGTTTGTTAGTTTTCATTTATTCATTCTACATGGCCAAACCATCTCTGAGTGATCTTCTTTATCTAAATCAACACATACCTTTAGTTCATAGTCAAATCTGAAAATTTAATGTAACTAATTTATTAATTTCTTTGAAGAAAACTTATTTGTTTCTTAGTTTAACCCTTCCTTCCCTGTGAAGTGTAACTAGTACACATTGCTTCTAAAAACTTTAATATATCTATAAATATAATCAATACAGGGTTCAGATTTTAGGTATTCCTCGGTAATACATTTACGCATTGAATGGAAATTTAATAATAATTAGCACTTATCGGCCACATCAGAGATATTTTGTGAAAATCGGGAATAAATTCACCAATACAATCAAACGTATGCCAGTGTGTGACGTAGGTATGTTCATTTAAAGAAAACCACTATGGGTGAGGAAGCTATTCACGTCTTATCCTTACTGACAATATTTACGTCTCGGAAGGACGCTATTCACGTCTCATCCTTACTCTACTTCGGTATATTGGAACGCAAGAAATAGAATCTCAGTTTGCTCGCTTCTCTCGCTTCAGTAGCTTTCGGGCATTCATTTGAGGTGGTCGCTTCGCCCGTTTTGTGAACGTCGGCCGATGTTTTTTTCATGTTTTTAGCAATTAAATTTAAATTATTATCACTTTTGACTTCAAATTTAATTAATTTAAGCGATTGGCTATGAATATTCTTATTTTTTCGATTTTAAATCGCTCATTTTTACATGTGTATTGAATACATAGCACTGGAACGCACGGATTTTTTTTAGCACAGGAAGAAAAAGGTTAAATAAATCTGGTAAAATAATTTTTTGCCATGCTAAACAAAGTAAAATCGTTATTTTATTCGATAGATAAATGCACAGTGCATTTTTCTATCGAATTTAATTTTGTACTGAGGATATTATGCGGCATGGATATGTATGATAATTTAATTTAGTATTGAGGATATTATGCGGCATGGATATATATGATAATTTAATTTTGTACTGAGGATATTATGCGGCATGGATATGTATGATAATTTAATTTAGTATTGAGGATATTATGCGGCATGGATATATATGATAATTTAATTTTGTACTGAGGATATTATGCGGCATGGATATGTATGATAATTTAATTTAGTATTGAGGATATTATGCGGCATGGATATGTATGATACTTTAATTTTGTACTGAGGATATTATGCGGCATGGATATGTATGATAATTTAATTTAGTATTGAGGATATTATGCGGCATGGATATATATGATAATTTAATTTTGTACTGAGGATATTATGCGGCATGGATATGTATGATAATTTAATTTAGTATTGAGGATATTATGCGGCATGGATATATATGATAATTTAATTTTGTACTGAGGATATTATGCGGCATGGATATGTATGATAATTTAATTTAGTATTGAGGATATTATGCGGCATGGATATGTATGATACTTTAATTTTGTACTGAGGATATTATGCGGCATGGATATGTATGATAATTTAATTTAGTATTGAGGATATTATGCGGCATGGATATATATGATAATTTAATTTTGTACTGAGGATATTATGCGGCATGGATATGTATGATAATTTAATTTAGTATTGAGGATATTATGCGGCATGGATATGTATGATAATTTAATTTTGTACTGAGGATATTATGCGGCATGGATATGTATGATAATTTAATTTTGTACTGAGGATATTATGCGGCATGGATATGTATGATAATTTAATTTTGTACTGAGGATATTATGCGGCATGGATATGTATGATAATTTAATTTAGTATTGAGGATATTATGCGGCATGGATATATATGATAATTTAATTTTGTACTGAGGATATTATGCGGCATGGATATGTGTGATAATTTAATTTTGTACTGAGGATATTATGCGGCATGGATATATATGATAATTTAATTTTGTACTAAGGATATTATGCGGCAAAGATATGTATGATAATTTAATTTTGTACTGAGGATATTATGCAGCATGTATATGTATGATGATTTCTAATGAAGTGGGTAACGATAATAATGATCTGGTCACTGATGTAAACTGAAGATTGAAAAATATTCCTTTTGTAGTTGAACACGAGGATAGCAGTTAGAACAAGTAGAAATAATGATTAATTAAAGGGTGAACATGTAAATATACGAGTATAATGCGAACGTGAGTGAGAAGCGTGAGAGAAGATAACCAAGAAAAAATAAATGATTAAATAGAGTGAATTAATTCTTGATAGAAGAATTATTAAGATCAGAGAAGGCTAAGGAACTGTATGAATGTAGCAGAAACGATATATGTCGTAAGAGAAAAGTTTTTGCGCTCTATACTGTCTTTTCCAACAGGTAAAAAGGGTATTGGTGTGTGTTTAAGTATGATTTATATAGTTGAAGAAATTTTCATTTCATCTTATATAAAATTATCCCTGAAACTTCGAATACCACTTAAAATATCAGTTTTAAAAATGTCAGAAACTTTAACATTATAAAAGTATCTGATGCCGTGAATTTCCACTAATACATTTAAAAATTTCCCATTTCGGACACACCCGTTTTTGATAGTCCCTCGTAATGTCAAAGGGGACTTTTGGGAACATTCTATGAATTGTCCGAATATAAAAGATTTCCCTTTCTGTATATCTCCTTTGTTCTGGAATACATTGTCTGGTCTTGTACTGAATCGGGCTATTTATTTTTGTTTTTAATCTATCGTATTTTTCATGGTGTTCTGCGTTTGTGTGCTTAAATGGCAATCGAAAAGTCAATATTAGCAAATGTTCTGCAATGTTGCCAACAAGAATAAGTTTAAAAGGTTAACTATTGTCGAATGTTTGGATTTGAAGTGTTTATGGAATGGAAAATAGTTTTTCTATAAAATTTATTTACAGAAATAAGTTTCCACTCTATCTTCTTCTTCCTCTTGATTTAGGTCGTATGACCTGTTTGTGATGGTGGGCTGTCCTGAGATAATGACGTCCAGTTGTCCTTTCACCTTTTCGGCGGTCTTCCTGGTAATCTCCTGCTGTTAGGGTTTTCAGTCTTAGCGATTCTTGCCAGTCTTATATCTTCCATGCGGTCCACATGATCCCTCCAGAAGCGCCTTCTGTTTCTTCCCCACCTCACTATGTCTTCAACACCACAGACAGACCATATCGTCTTATTTCTGATCCGATTTATCTTTGTCTATGAATCTAAAATTCAACATTTCTTTTTTCTCAGCTGATGAAACAGTTAACATGGATATCAAATTGCGTTTAGCGATGGGAAACAAAGTCAATGTGGCACTAAAATATATATGATATATTCAAACCGGACAGTATCAAAATCTGCTTAGTAGTACCATCTTGTACTGTTCTCAATAACATACGCAAGAACTGTTCTCAATAAGATACAACAAGAACTGTTCTCAATAACATACGCAAGAAAGGGTCTTCCAGCCGCTATGCCTGTTGGAAGGGCCTTAACTCTTCTGAACGGGACTGCTTCGGATATTGACATATTTCATATCACATTACCAAAAGCAAAAGTAAATTTTCTTCTTAGATTGAGCGCGTTAGAAAGCACTCATCAACATACCTAAATGACTGTGAATATATGTGTATAATATGTTTGTGTGTATATACTCGTTTGTATGCATATGCATTATTTTTTATTTTATATAATTTTTTAAATAATTTTTTCTTTCTCTATGTAATTTTTCTTCTTTTTTATTGTCTTGTATTTTTCAAAGTAATTGGGCTAAGCCTGTGTTGAAAAAATAAATAAACAAATCTTTGATGTATGGGAGGGAAATGTGGGCGTTGAAAAATACTGAAACTGTACAGATGCGGGCACTGAG
>CATKWJ010000465.1:0-67500 GCA_949825065.1 Odontocerum albicorne | reverse complement strand
TTCTTTACCTTTAATATTAGGTCCTTACATATGAAATTGGCGTTTTGCCGTACTGGCAACTTTGATCTCAAATATCTTCTCTTTGGTTAGGAATTCCAAATTAAAATTTATACAGCTACTTACTCAAGTATTTGTGTTTCGAAAATTATAATTCATTTGTTTTTTCCTCAATTGTTTTTTTTCTTTGCGTCACTCAGTTTACAAAATGGAAAACTTGAAATATCGCGTTATTTACGAGTACGAGTTCCACCGTGGCACCAGTGCTGCAGAAACGGCTCGAAGGATTAATGATGTGTATGGCGACGGTGCCGCAAAAGAAAACACAGTGCGTTTTTGGTTCCAACGTTTTCGTTCTGGAAATTTCAACCTGCAGAATAAGCCCCGTGGACGGCCGGAGACCAAAGTTGATAATGAAGAATTGAAGGCTATTGTGGAAGCGGATCCATCGCAAACCACGTCCGAGTTAGCTGCAGGCTGCGGTGTTAGTGATAAAACTGTTTTAATCCACTTGAAGCAAATTGGGAAGGTGAAAAAGCTTGAAAGGTGGGTACCTCACGAATTGAGTGAAGCAAATCAACAAACGCGCGTTGACTGCTGCGTTGCATTACTCAACCGGCACAATAATGAAGGGATTTTGAATCGAATCATTACCTGTGATGAAAAGTGGATCCTGTATGATAATCGGAAGCGCTCATCGCAATGGCTGAACCCTGCCGAACCAGCCAAACCATGCCCCAAGCGAAAATTGACTCCAAAAAAGTTACTTGTGAGCGTTTGGTGGACTAGTGCTGGTGTCGTTCACTACAGCTTTCTTAAATCTGGCCAGACGATTACGGCAGATGTCTATTGTCAGCAACTGCAAACCATGATGGAAAAGCTAGCTGCTAAACAACCGAGGCTGGTTAATCGCTCTAGGCCACTGCTGCTTCATGATAACGCTAGACCACACACTGCACAACAGACGGCTACCAAATTAGAAGAGCTTCAATTGGAATGTCTAAGACATCCACCGTACTCTCCGGACCTTGCCCCAACAGATTACTATTTTTTTCGAAATTTGGATAACTTCTTGCAAGGGAAAAAATTCAACTCCGATGGGGCAGTCCAAACCGACTTCAAAGATTTTATTGATTCCCGTCCGAATGGTTTTTTTAGTAAAGGGATCGATGAACTACCTATGAGATGGCAAAAGTGCATAGATAGCAATGGTACATACTTTGATTAAATAAATATATTATATTAAAAAAAAATCAACTTTATGTTCCTCCCACACAAAACGCCAATTTCATATGTAAGGACCTAATATAACGCACCCATTTATAGTTGTGGTTAGTTAAATAATTATTCGATACGTCTTGATAAGGGGGTCTTAACTATTATTTTTAAAATTTAATTAACATCAATTTATACGTGTCAAAAAACCAAATAAACCGTTTGTTTTAAATCAAACTTGCTAATGAACAATTTAGTTTACATTTAAAATTCTTAAAATCATTAAATAAAAATATGTTTTAAAATAAATCAATAGATGGTTATTCGCGTATATGTATATTTTTATTTGAAATTATTAATTCAAGTTTTTTAATAAGAATTTAAATGTCTGTTATTTTTTTTATTTTCAAATATATATTATAAACAATTAAGGCATTCACGTTATGAAGGTTTAAAGACATTGTATTTTTTTTATCAAACACTGTAGGTTCCACTTTTTGCTTACAGTTATACCGTTACAAAAAGTTGAATAAACAGTGTTTGATAAAACAAATAACAAAAAAATTTCAAATATAGTTTTATTTTATTTTCTTTCATAAATTCATAAGATCATACGTATATATGTTATGAAATTAAATATATTTAGAGTTTAACCTTAATTAATATTTGAAGTCTTGGTGAATCAAGAATTTTCAAACATCTCATTGAAATATATTACAACTACTCGTATTCTTACGTTGGTAATTTCATATTCGCAAGTCATTTTACCACTTTCGTGCGGTTCCAGTATCACGTCAAATCTCAAGGGGTGTTAATTATTATAAATAGCATTGCCAGTCGTGCGACGCAATCTTATTATAGCTCTGACATTATGCTCCAAATCAGGATTTCAATTTGTTTTAAGTTTAATAAAAAAAAAATACCGGAGATGGGCATCAGTAGCTGAAAAGTTTCACACATAGTTAAATTCTTGTAGTTGATATTTTTATTTTAATATCATCCATCACGCCATATTCATAGTAGAGTAGGAGAGAGAATAGTGCATCAGAATTTTCAACCTTGGCCTCTTCTACATTCATGCACCTTTTCATACAACTCCTACGATTTTTCTGACTTTCTACGTTTTCTTCTTTCAAAATATCATTCACTAGAATCAACTATATTTCTTGGGCTTCCTCTACCCCACTCACATTTGTACCATATATTTGTTTTGTAAGTCTTTATTCATTTATTCGTTTTGCATGCCCAAACCATCTCAGAGTGTTCTTCTTCGTCTTAGTCAACACGTCAGCCTTAAGTTCACATTCATCTTTCATAACTTCCATATTCTGTCATAAATTGTAACCTCTTATATTCTTCTCAGTGCACACATTTTTATAGCATTAATTCGGCTTCTTTTCAGTATTTTTTCTCGTCCACCTTTCATTCCTATGTATCAAAGATGGCACTAAAGCATTTGGTTGATTATAGACTATTATCTTAACTGATTTTAAGACTGCTCGGTTTGGGTATGTAGGTTTCAGTGTCCCATTACATTTGTTTAACAGTATGAAAATGTCCGGTTTGGGTATGTAGGTTTCAGTGTCCCATTACATTTGTTTAACAGTATGAAAATGTCCGGTTTGGGTATGTAGGTTTCAGTGTCCCATTACATTTGTTTAACAGTATGAAAATGTCCGGTTTGGGTATGTAGGTTTCAGTGTCCCATTACATTTGTTCAACAGTATGAAAATGTCAGGTTTGGGTATGTAGGTTTCAGTGTCCCATTACATTTGTTCAACAGTATGAAAATTTTAAAACTCATTTCGACAAATTCTTATTTTCGTCGATGTATTTCAAATTCACAAGACAACCTTTAGTTTTCATTCACCGCATTATTATAAAAATTCAATCGAATTGCTATTTCAGTTTCGGTTCGTTTGTACGTACTCGTAACAAAGCTACAGTATTTTCTGAGTCTCAGCCTGTTGTATACCTGTATGTGTAGTAGTATCGATGTTCTTAGTTCTGTTGTGTACCTGTATGTGTAGTAGTACCGATGTTCTTATTTCTGTTGTATATCTGTATGTGTAGTAGTATTGATTTTCTTATTTCTGATTGTACGTTTATATTGGTCTAGTTAATGTTTTCATATAGTTAGTTCCTGTTTCTAAAATCTTGAATTTTTGTTCACGTGGACTCAAAATTTCAATGTATACTTTAAATATAATTTAATCGTTGAAATGTAACTACGCTGCAGAAAGAAATACATTATTTATACGCCTTATTGTTAAAGGGTTTTCTGCATTTATTATAATCACCACATCTCTAAAGCAACTGATCTCATTTGTTGACCTGCCTTCATTATTCAAATTTCTGTTGGTGTGAGGCATTTGAAGGAAAAAAATCTTTTCTAATTTAAATGTACGAGCATCATCAAATCAAAAAGTAAATTGTTTTTAAACCCATAAACTTTATTTTTAGATGAAATAAAAATGTTTCCATTTGTTTATGTAATACTTAAAATAAACTCTGTCAATACCTACATATCATCCCCTTTGTTATTCATCACAAAATATTTATGTATAATACTTCCCCAACCATGTTAATTCTAATCCTGGGGGAGTACACTTGAGAAATAAACTACTCTAGTGAACGAGGGAATAGTGACAGTTTATCTTTACACAATGTGTTTTATTGACGCAATGAAATTTCATAAAATTTCACAAATTTCCTGAATACTGTATTTGTGTACTTCATTTAATCGGAGAAAAACAATATAGAGTGGTTGTACAACGGCGAGCTGTTTGTATTGTAAACAATGATCTATATTTATTTAATTCAAGACATCGGTTTAATTATTTAAAAGCTTATTTAAAGTAGATAAATATAAACAAAACGATTACATTCTGTTAGTTTTAATTGATGAGTATTTAACAGTTTTGGATTAAATGTATTATTAAATCTTACTTTGATATTTATTTAAGTGTTTATAAAGAAAGATTTTTGAGTTTTATGAAATAAAAATCCGTGTTTTTGCGCAAATTTCAAGTCCATAAAACTTTTAAATATTTCAGTAAGATTTCGTGCAAAATTTTAAACGAATTAAAAGTTCAAAACTTTAGATTTAACTTTGGGTCTCGGTGTTATCAAATTTAATGTTATACCCTTTTGACTTTCGAATGGAGAAGTTTCAAATCATTTGGTCGCTCTGCCATGACATAGTGAGCTTCTAGAGTTAAATAAATTTAGTGTTTGTGGCAAATTGAAATATGTACAGAATATTTTCGTCATTGAAAATTGGATAGAAATATATGTTTAAAATCGCTTGAAAAAAATTGATCTTGTACTATAATTTTTTTTTATGTAGGGCCATTTAATATTGTTGTTTGAAACTGAAGAATATTTCACATTTTTTAAATGTTATTCAACAAATCTTCAAGTGTTTGGTACTCACACAAAACATTTTATTGTTCCCGATATATTTTATTGTTCCTGTATTACGAGTACTGTGGAAAGAAAACAAGATTTGTTTAAACTTTTTTTAACAAAATGCAAATTTGATTGGCAGTTACGTATTTTTCGGTTGAGTGATAATAGTAATTATAATTATAACTTGTATTTTAAATTTTTACCAAATAGGAATTTTACACATTTGAAAATAACTAAAAAAAGTCTCATTTTCCGAAATATTTGCATTTACCAACAAATCCCAGAAATTTGACGAAATATTCCACATCAAATCACAAAGTCCGATGAACTAAATCATTCCATTTAATCCATTTGTTTTTAACCAGCGTAACTTGTATGAACTTTAAGATTAACTGCTATTGACATACAGTATTTGTACTTGTTATAAATAAGAATATCGTGTTTCGCACATTGTGCGTACTGATAAACGCGATTACGGTATATCGTCTGACTACTCGTATAATTCCTTAAGTCTGAATCATTTTGCTTCTTGATCGTTTATTTTTTTGTTATTTATTATTTGTTTTGTTTTAATTAATTTATCTTGTTACATTCAAAATGTTTTGTATTGTATTGTATTACACTTACGTTGTATAAAGTATAATGCAGCGAGTTTGTTACCATTTGGTAATCTCTTTTAACCAACTAACCAACCACAAAGGTGTTAAAGAAACCTTAAGTCCAAACCATATTGGGTCTTTTAAAAAAACTGGGGTTCAAGAGAAATCAAAAGCATAACCCCGGGGCTGAGAAACAAGCATCTCACTAACTCGACCATTGAGATCATCGATATATAAAACAGAATTATAATTTCAATCATTTTTACCTCGGATTATTAAATAACTTTACTATCACTAGTGAAACTATAAAGATTAAATATGATAAACATCGTTTCATAGTGTCAGGGTACAGAGAAAATTATATTAAGAAAATGGCATTACTAATCGAATAAAATACGAGTATATTCTCTTTACTAAAAAAAAATCTTAACTATTCATGTAATTTTTGACTTTTTACTTTGATAAGCATGGTTGTATGAAAATGTATTGAGTAATACATCTATATAATAACATCATGGGCAGGCATATAGAACAGAGCGCCAGACTTTTTTCTCTCGACACACATCCTTTCCCGTTGTACATCCATACATCTCATCTTACAACTACTACGAATCCTCCGACTTTCAATAAAACATCGGTTGCATCTTATTCCATTGTCCTTTATTCAGTGATATACCACTTAAGTCCAAAAGTTTCCGGCTTGAACAAGTTAGATCGAGTATGGACAGATATCATGCCGACCATGCCCACGCAAGGTAAGGCGATATAATACTTACAATTAGGTAACTCTTGTTAAGACTAAACCCTATTTACTAAAATTTGGAGACAGCGTTACCTCCATTCAACAAAGACAACAATATTTTCACAATTTTAATAATGGTTTTCTCACAATAATTACACTTACCCCGGTCTCAGCGGCACATGAAGAAAATTAAGAACAAGTACTCTTTTGTCTCAGATCGCGATGGGCTATAATAAAAGAGATATGCTAGGCCTCCAAGGCATCAAGCCGTGGACGAGGTGAATAACAGAAAAAGACATACATTGGTGATAACACTTCGTTTAATTTAATTCAATATTGTTAAAAAAAACTCCGCATTAAAGCCGAGAAAAAAAACATACTACAAAAACCAGAGTAGGCAGACTTACAATTGGGCTTGCATAAGAGACTGATTCCTGTTCGATATTCATTACACACAAAGAAGGATATGAGGCGATGAGAGCCAGCAATGGCAGGTTACAATATAAAGAATTCACTCACCCCAAAGAACCTGAATATCCAAAAAGAATGAAGCTGTAATGTCTATACTCCCAGAAGCGGTGGACGCAAGCCAGATGATAGCAAAACCAGCCCAAGCCGGTACGACTCCTTAGATCAGGATGATGCAATAATTCCCCTTGGGAATTTCCCGCCCTCCGATACGAACTTCTTTCTTGCTGCAAGCGCGGTAAGCGGAGTAACTGCGGCGCAGTTATTTGAGCAACCACGTATCGTAGTCGCTCGAGGTCCTCAGCAGACTCTCAATTATCACAGCGATAATAATCCAAGATTATTGTTCCTCGTGCGGTATTACCAAGCCGGTATTCCGCGCAACGGCTCGAAACCGATGTGGTTTGGAGAATCTTCCCCGAAACACCAATTATTACTTCGTATGATCCCCGAAGGAGATGATAACTCGGAACTGAAGGTAATTGACCGATAAACTTTAACGAAAAAAACTAATTATTAATTCGTAATCTCCCAAACGGAGGAGCTGTAACAGCCCGTCAAGCGCTAGCCTCGGCCGGTGACGGAATGAATGACCGTCCCGCGACTCGACCGGTCGTTCCAAAAACACGAATTCACCACGCGTCCCTAGGCTAAGATTTCATTGGTTCGCGGCATTTTTAGGACAAGATTCAACCAATAGGTCACCTGCATTCGATTTCTTACTACAAGTGCTGCGGCCAGTGTACAAAACTTTATATCGGTTTGTTTTGAATCGGGAACCTTCTAGAACCGGGAAGATGATTGCATCATTCTTTGACCTAATTACAACTGCGTCGCGCTCGGGCTCGCTATTATGCGTCATTATTTATCCGTCAAGATCAGAACAAAGAAAAGTACGGTTCAATTCTGTTCGTACGGAATTCCATTTCGCGCGTATTTTTCCCTTATGGGATATTCTCAACTTCTCACCCGCTTTTTATGAGAGAATAAATATACTCCTAACACTCTATTCGAAGACATGCTATTTTTTTATATTTTGAAATTTAAAAAAAATGTATCGCGTGGTTATCATATTTCTTTAATAAACTGGGATTACCTTAACGTAATTTAATTTCTATTGGGCTTTCCTTTTTTTCGAAAAGAACTTGATAACTGCGCGACATTCAAGTTTTAACATTTCAAAGTATGACGAAACAACACGGCTTCAACATGCTCTAGTTGACATGATACTGATATTAGACGTATCAAATTTTAACTGTAATATTGCCTTACCACGCGAAGGACGGGCCGGAAGGATATCTGTCTATGTTCAAACTTGTTCAAGCAGGAAACTTTTGAACTTTAGGGGTATATCTAGAAGAGACAATAGTTGGGGATGTTGGTTAGAATCTTGTTTAAGAAAATGTCGACTTAGTATCGGTACATTACACGCATGGCAATTAATAAAATGTTCACTATCCCTAGAGTTAATTTTTTTTTGCCCAAAGGCAATATGTCTTCCTATTTGGCTTCCATGACATACAATGAATTGCCGAATTCAACAAAGAAAAAAAGAGGCCCAAAAATTCAGGCAGTGTCTAGGAGCTTGGTTATTATAGCAATATGAGTTTGAGTGCTTGGGCTTGTAGGAAGGATGACTTGTATAAACTCTTAAGCTTGGTGTGTTTTTTTGTGATTATGTGTGGAATAGCGTAGAACGGACTTTGTCTGGAAAAATTAAGTATGCGGGGTTTGCTTAGCATGATGCTACTCATACTTGTATTTAAGTCTCACTGTTGATCAAGTTGATGAGAGTTTGCAACGGGGTATTATGTAATCAACAACCGGAAAAAAAACATCACGTTTTTCACCACAAATTGATTCTCATTTGTCTTCCTCAAATACAGTTAGTTATCCCTTTTTCCATGCTTAATTTTGCATTGTTATTTATGTCTATGTTTCTTTGAATTTTTCCACATGTGTTACCATAGTGCCTCTCGATTTTTCAATTATCTCTTTTTTACGTGAAAATTTTCCAGTAAACATATTGTATTTTCAGGAAAGCTCCTTAGATTCATTCGTACGGTAAAAACTTATCACAATATTGTATTTTTGAATATTCTGCTCAGATTGTACTTAATAAAAACTGATATTATGTAACCTTTCAATATTACAAAAATGTGAGTTTCGATACTTAACTATAATTTGTTAAGTATAAATGTTAAATTGATTGAAAGTAATGTAATTTTTTAATTTATATTTTAAAGGTGGGTTGGTCGAAGAAAAAAATGATACTTTTAAAAATCATGTAGTTTTTATTTTAGTTTTTTAAATTTGTACTGTATTTATTCATTCATTTGCATTAGCTAACAATACATTCATACTCTGTCAGGGTAGGTAAACAGGAGAGAGCGTCAGTATTTCATATCGCGCCTTGCATGTTTTGCTTTTTCAACATCTATAAACCTTTTCGTACTTTTAACATTTTTTTTTTTTTCAAATCATCATAAACTTGATTCAACCATACGTAAATTGGTCTTCTTCTTCCATGTCTTCCTCTACTATTTGCAGCGTATGATTTTTGTTAGTCTTTCTTCATTCATTCGTAACATCTCAAACCATCTCAGAGTGCTCTTCTAAATCTTACTCAACACATCAGTATTACATTTATACTCATTCCTAATTACTTTATTCCATTTTCTGTCATACATTGTTACCCCATATACAATTCTAAATGCACGCATTTCCACAGCATTTATTCAGTTTTCAGTCAAAAATATTTCATATTTTTCAATAACATTTGAAGTGTTTTTGTTAGTTCAAACTTTATTCTTCTTTATTTTCTGGTACGAAATGCAAATCTGCCTACATCCCATCAAAATCAGTTTACCTGACATACCTCTACTGTATTATATATTTGTTGTATATGTGGCCTAGTGGATTTATTTCTAAACTCTTCCAAAAACTCAGAAAGATGTTTAAAAATATATTCAATGAAAATCCGAAAGAAGTTTAAGTGAAACAAAAATTTGGATACCAATGGCAATGCCAATCGAACTCCTTTTTTTTGGAATTCAAGAGTTTTAGTAACTTTGCCATAGAAGTCATCGATTTAACTTGCTCTTTTAGTCTTGTGGTTAAATTGGAGAATAAAAGACTACGGAAAGTAACCCTGATAGAAAATTTGGATTCGAAGTACTTTAAAATGGCTGATTTTGGCAACTACTGTTGACAATATACGAGTGTGTCGTTCCTTAACACGTACAATGTTAACAACGCGCCTAGTGCGTTCTTCTTCGCAACCGACGGGTGCTAACAACGCACCTGGCGCGTTTTCGTATGCAAAGTTCGTGTTTAATGTTTTGTTTCAAATGGAGGGGGTACTACTAGACAACACCAAATTAAATCGCACGTAATTTTACATCTTTTGTTTTATTTTTTTTTATTTTCAGCCAAACGTGAATTACCTTAATAACTTGATCGCATTGAATGTGTTAAGATACATACTTTGAGATTCCAAAATTGGCTCAGATAGCAAGGGAATTTGAATTTCCTCAACTCTATTCTACGTGACACAGCAACCATGAGATGGCGGTGTAACCAAGGATAGAGTTATATAGTCTCACGCATAAGACAAAATCTAAGCATTCATTCGTATGAAAGAAAAGTTACTAGTCTCGGTTTTATTGTATAACTTCTGTTTCATGTATAATAACTAATAATTATTAGTGCAATCGTGAGTTAAGGTTGTTTTTGATGCAGTGTTTACATGCTGAGCTATTTGAAACATGATAAATAAATTTTTCGGTATCGATGTCTTCCATATATCGGTGGAAATGTTCAGCTTTTTAAGAGTTTATAGATAAAACTGTGCCACTTTACAGAAAAGCGTGAGATATAATTTCTATTATTGTTACTCATTTTATTAAGTATATTTTTTTCGAGCATAAATCAAATAAAATTAAAAAAAAAACAGTAGAGCTCACCAGGTGAGCTATAAAACAGTAGAGCTCACCAGGTGAGCTATAAAACAGTAGAGCTCACCAGGTGAGCTATAAAACAGTAGAGCTCACCAGGTGAGCTATAAAACAGTAGAGCTCACCAGGTGAGCTATAAATTCTCAGACAAAGCTATTTTTAAATAGAAAAATAATCTTTAACTTATTAAAATTTGCAAATCTCTCTTTCGTCAGAGATGTTTGAAAGTATTTTGTTTTTATGATCGAAAATGAATTCATTAAAAAAGTCATGTAATAATTATTCGTCACGAAAGGAACTTATGAAGCTTCTGATCATAAATTATCAAACTTGACAAAAAGCAGAGCTATATAGAAAACTGCCTAACTATAGACTAAACATGCAGATCGTCTTTGGAACTTTGATCTCCTTTTATCGAAACGTTGAGTTTGATTTAATTAAGCTGAGTGCTTGCTAAAAATCCAACAGTGTGTATACAATAAACCAATATATACACATACGTCTTCCATCCACAAGATAGCTGACATTCATTATCTATCGAGACGGATTAACTGTCATTATCATATAAAGTCACCAACGTATGCTTACGCACAAAACAAAATACTTATTAATATTCGCTAACTTAAAATAATAAATTTCGAAATTTATATAGTAAAACCAATTGAAAAAAAACACGGTTCTAGATAATTCAAAGTTTCGTCTGATTAAACTTAAAAAAATTAACAACCGATCTATAAATGGAAAAGTTCCTCGAAGAAAGAAGAAACGTTTATTGGACGCGGTAAAGATATGTCTTTCAGTTAATTAAATCAGTGTCGCAAAGGACAACCGAAAAATACATGGTCTATGGCTGTGAGTGTGGTCTGGATGATAAAACTTTAGATTTTATTTTATCCGTGGTACATAATTACTACGAGTATATCAAAGTACTAGACATTTTTCATATCCTAGTGCATATACGATGAACTATATTAATATGTTTTTTTTTTACTTCTCGTAATAAAATGGTTATTTAGCTTTTGAGCTAATTAAGATTGTAAACATACTCGTAGTTCTTAATCTCATTACTCTTGTAAAACTTTAATTAAGATTGTAAACATACTCGTAGTTCTTAATCTCATTACTCTTGTAAAACTTTAATTAAGATTGTAAACATACTCGTAGTTCTTAATCTCATTACTCTTGTAAAACTTTAATTAAGATTGTAAACATACTCGTAGTTCTTAATCTCATTACTCTTGTAAAACTTTAATTAAGATTGTAAACATACTCGTAGTTCTTAATCTCATTACTCTTGTAAAACTTTAATTTGGATTATTTTGTGATATTATCACATTAGCTTAAATAAATGAACAGTATTTATTATTTTCTTTGAGATCTGAGATAAACGAGGATTTTGTAAATGTCACCAAAATGAAAATACTTACTTGGATTTTAGTATAAGTCCACCCTTTGTTTCATTCGTCTGTCATGGCGGGATAACTTAAGGACCCTCTCGTCTCTCCCAACTCTTTTGACGAGACGTGCTCTTCTTCTTTATTTCCGTCCTACCCAGATTCTGTAATTAGGCACTTACTTCACCTCTTATCTATAGACATTCAAAATCTTTTGACCTTTTGAGAGATCGCGTGCCTTTCGTTGCTCTTGATATTCTTCCACTTCGAGGTATTTCCTATTTAATTGTCAAAATATTTACTTTGAAACTGATGAATCTTAATAACTTTTAATTGAGTATCCAGAGTTGATAATTTTCTTTATTTACGGATTTCATAAATAGAGGTACGATCAAATCTTGTTTAAATGGTCATTTTATTTTCAGGAGACTTTAGTTTTCAGCTAATAACACAATTAAATTCAATGACTTGGTTTTTAAATCAACGTTTATTTTATTGAGCACAAATCGTTTTTGTCAATTAATATTTTTTTTATTTATTTTTTATTTTATTAAACAAGTAAATTACTATACAAACATTTGTCAAGGCTATACCTATATACAAATTTATTACTTAACTAATCTTAATTATATGTTATAATTTATGAACTTATTTAAACTTATTTTCCTACATATCATTTTATTTTATTAATTCAATCTTAATATATGAGATCTTAGAAATAATTAACACCTACATAATACTTATAACTAGATAACAATTCTTACACTAATTATTCAGCAAAAACAAGTCCACTCGTTCAGGCTACTTGTATTCCATCACATTCACTCAATTAATATGGTGATGTTAAAAAAATAAATGTAACCACAGAATATTTCAAACACAATACTCAGATTTATTCCTTGGTTTTAAAGCTGAGAAGAAGCTACGAGTATGTTCAAATAAACGAGTAAAAAGTTGAAATTTTAATTTTTTATTGTTTTCCAAATATTTCAAAATAAGTTGACTGTACGTATATATGACCCTTTTTTCGTAAACATATTTTTGCAATAAAAATCAAGTAACGATATTCACTGGTGCTTAAAAATATTTCACAAAGCATCAGGATTTACATATTAAAACTTACGTTACTTTTAAAAGTTAAGTCATACGAATACATTATGATAAAAATCTGTAAATAGGAACTCAGTATTATGAAATGCAAAGAGAATTATTAAATTGTATTTTATATAAGATTACTATGCGAAACATTTTTTGAATTATTTTCATAAGATAGAATTAAAAAAAAGTAAACATATATTATTTTTATTATTGATATCATTGCTCTTTAAAAATGTATTAACACACGTAGTGTTTTACAACCACGTATCAATCAAATCACGTAAATGAAGTATTGATATATCACGTAAAAGTAGTATTGATATATTACGTAAATGAGCCCATAAATGTTTTGAAAAAAAAAAAACAATATGAATAATTTTCAATAAATAATTAGCACTTTTGTATGAAGGTATGTGGTTTAGGAGGAGAACTAGGCTGGATATGTAACTCAATTCCAGACTTACAAGAAACATTATTTTTTAGTGAGCTGACGAAAGTCATGTGGATCAACGCAAAACATGTGGATCAACGCAAGATATATAAGGACGTATGGTATGACACGCTCAAAAACATAAATGCTCAGCACAAATGCAAGCAAATGTACTCGTAATAGTAGCAAATGGTGTAAATCCGATGTAGGTTATCACGGACCTAACGGAAAGAGAAGACGCAGACTATGTTATCTACAAGTACTGAAGCTCCTTGCCGTATATGTAACAGGATGTGTAATATATATCACACATTGGCTTACATAGTCATCTTTGGTGACACTATAGACGAACATCCTCCTTTTCCCCATTTGTATTGTGCCTTTTATTATACTTGACACGGATAATGGGAAATCAATTTGATTGGGTATGACACTTGTTTTCCACAATTCCTGATGATGATCCAAATAGATTCACATTTTTGTTTTTTCACTAATGATATTTTATCGTTTTTTTAGTTGGTTGATATAAATTACCTCAAAAGTAAATGCTCGCTAGATTGCATATGGCAAAAAAAACTTCTTAAGAGGGGCAAATATAATTATAACTGCTCAAATACAAAATAACAAAGATGTAATATTATTGCACTGTACACTGTTATTTGCGATGATGCTATCGATTTGTTGACTACCCTGCTTATGCAATATTAAATTACACGAGTTCGCCATAAAGGGCACGTTGAAGGCTATCATTTACCGAAAGAATTTCGACAACAATCCTTACACATTTTGGGCTTGTTTGGGAAAACCTCGATAAATATGTATCCTTCAAGATGGATATACCAAATGAAGGAGTTAACAGGGTCCCCTGTAAATTATATATTCAACATGATTCAAGGCCGGGAATTGTGGAGACAAATGAAGCACCTAGGTCTCAAATATAGCAGAAGATCACGACGTTCAGTGTTGAGCACGTAATGAAAAATAGTTATGTACACACAGTGAATAATTAGCAAACATATCTGGATAATATGAGGAAGTCTTATTCATTAAATAAGATAGACCTATTCCAGTAGCGCACGTAAAAGCATTTTGATCCATGTATGAAAATGATTTTGTGGTTCAATTATGAAAGCTTTTTGTAAAACTTTCTTGCTATAAATAACATGGAATTGTTTTTAATCTACTCTAGAAAAAATATAAAACACAAAAATTCTTACATGATACTTTCTACTACGTGCTTTTTCTTTATTCACATATATGAAGTCAATATGATGTTGTGGAAAACCTCGCTCAATATTGCGTTTCTCAAATTTTACTTATGTTTCGTGTTAGTTCTCCGTGACGTATAAACAGTAATGGATCGCTCCATTTATCCGATGTACGTGCACGTGGTTGATTGTCTCGTGGCTGAGTCCGTAGAGGTGTAGTTTACGCCTTATTCACCTGGAAGAAGGTTTTTAATCCTTGAAATAAAGGCATTATAACGTACGGTGGATGCCCATAAAACACATATCAGTTGCCGCCAACATCACATTTTAATCCAATTAATTCTTGCTTTTCTAATTTCCTTAACTTACGAATTTCTATTTCGTATAGGAAAACGGAGAATATTTTTTTTTCTAGCAAAATATAGTTTAATTTTCTTATTTACTACTATTTCTTATCTACTATTCTTTCATACCGTATCCAGAGGACTCATATAAGATTTTTCACTTGCAAATATACAATCAAATAACTCAGCAGTTATACATTTATTTGCCACGCGTATTGCCAGGCCTAAATAAGGAACATGAAGAATTTGGTTCTACATATTTCCAAACGATTTTTTATAGGGCAATTTGTCTCTGTTCTTTGCGAATTGTTTCCAAGACCACCAAAAAATTTGCAAAAAAATTAATCTAAAATATTTGATAAGGAAAACATCATTTTTTTACCAATAATATATATTTTAAGCTTCGAGATTCTTCTTTAAATTTTCCCAATTTGCATAATTAAGGATTTGGTTGTAGAAAGTTAATTTCCATTTACATAAAATATTTTGTTTAGTTACAAACAACATAAATTGCGTGAATACAGATTTTTTGCTTTTTCTTACATTTTTTCTCTTGTGATAAAGGGCATTGCTATGGAAACATCAATTCATTATCAGTCTTCAACGTATATCGCAAATCTTTCGTAATTCGATACATAACTCCTGTTTCTACGAATTTATTCGAACTAAAAATATATTGATTTGGCTTTCCTATGTTTTGAACAAAATTAAGTTAGATCAAATTTTATGTCTAAAATTTGCTAGACATTTTTTTTTCTTCAAAAAAGTTTTCATGGTGCCATCCTTTTTTACTATAAAATCATAAGTTCAAGTACATTTTTAGTAAAATTATTGATATCGATAAGTTATCCCTCGTGATCGAGTATGATTGTAAGGTATATGGATGGAAAATTAGTATGCATGTATTGGTTTGTTGTGTGCAAGCTGTTGCACTTTAGCAAACACATATTCTTAATAGATCAGACCCAAAGTTTCGATGGCAAGGAGTTTAAATTTCAAATGAGAATCGACCGGTTTAATATGCTGCAGCTTTTCGTTAGGCAGGTTTACATTGCACTATTATTCGCTCAAAAGTACTATAAGAGGGTATGATAAGCTGCAGAAAAACACAAATACAGATATAACATTTTCTAAATATAAAACCAGTGCTGAAGTGAATTCACAGGGAGTCGAACCTTGGGCGCCCGCTTGCTTGCCTACATTGCTTATCGTTGGACTATGGCCGCCTTCTACAGAAAAGGGGTTTTAAAAATAAATTGACGATGATTGAGGGAAAAGAACACTCAAAGACCACACAACGTTAATTTTTGTCTAAAAGTTTACCTGTGGAAGTAAGTATAAAACGAAATGTTTCTATATTATTCGTAAAATGTAAGGTTTTTTGAGATATTACGACAAAAATGCCATTGGAGTAACTTTGAAAACTAACAGAGCACGATATTATGAAATCTGCCATTAAAAAATAATTAAATAGCTGAAAAATAACGATGGTACTGTAACAAATCGTTTTCTTTTATTTAAGTGTTTTTTAATTGCTCCTCAAAATCGGCTTGTTAAGGGTCGGAAAGGAATGCGACGATGTGGTAACGCACAAATTCGCCACATTTTCTAAAAATACCCTAATTCAGTTTTGGCATTTTAATTTCACGCTCGAAATTGTATCGCCTGAATAAATTATCACTTTCATAGCTGTAGAATTTCTTGTATTAATTACCAGATTTAATGGGTATTTTGAAACATTTTTATAAAACGCTTTAATTTTAATAAAATAAACAAATTGATTTCGAATCTCGAAATAAGATAAAAAAATATAATAAATTTTATGGTGGAGTTTTGTTTTCATTTTTAAATTTTTAAAAAATACCTCATCATGTGAAATTGTGTTTGAAAACATGAACATTTTCAAAGAAGCCAACAAATTTAAAAAAAATACGTACTCCATAAATTTTTCAAATTATAAGAATAAAATAGGTGTAATTTATTTCGGTTCTTAAACAAACGATATATTTTTACTGTTAGAAATTAAAAATGACAATTGATATATAAAACGACACAAGCAGGCATATGATTCATTGGTGTAAACAAATTATAAAAAAACTAATTATTTTAATATTTCAGAAATATTTTTTACAATCTGTTAACTGAAAATAATATAATAATTACCACAAAACAAAAGAGAGAAAATTATGTGCCGAATTAAGCGGAACTTTTTTAGAAATGATGGTGTAAAATCAATGAAAAGTTTGACATAATCTTTTAACTAATGTAGTAAATACTCATAATAGACAATGTAATACGAGTATAAATCTCTTTTATTTGGTTTTTTATCGGTGTACATATCAATAAAAGTTATGGAAAACTTACAACAAACATTATAATTAATGTAGATTGTATATACTATACTATACATTATAATAAATGTAGATTGTAGACCCAAAATTAAAGTTTTAAAATTAACTACTTTAATGATTTGAAATATTGGTATTACAACTTAAAAAAACAGCATAAGCAAACCTCAACTCGAATTAATTAACTAAATAAAACTTATAAATGTAACAGTTCACATTTACACAAAAAATAACTCTATACCGGCTTCGTGACCCCTAAGTACAGATTTCATTTATTTTTTCTGTAAAATATACAATGTTTCACGTAGCGAGATATCTGCCAGCTGAAATTTCATGAAATGCAGGAGTTAAGTATGCTATGCAAGTGAGGGAAGTTTTGTTTCGAATTACACACCGTATGTTGAGAAACAAAGGGTCAAAACATCCATTTTCATTTCAGATGCTGGTTGTTTAAATTAAAATAGTTGAATGCTTTTGTGGTTTCATATTTGAGTTTCATGATATTTATAAACTTTATTTTCATCTCATTACTCCCAAAATATTTGTTATCTTCATTAAACTGTCTTTCAATGCTTAAAGTGAACTATAAAATTCGCCTGTTAATATTATTATAAGATGGAACAGAATTATTCTTTGATCACTATCGTAATCTATACAAAAAAGCTTGGATCGGGAAAAAATATCTGCATTCAATAATGTTTCATTATAAATAAATATTCGAAACATTATTAACAGGTTCTTGGTAAAACTGCGAAACTATCAATGATGATATTTAAAAAGAAGGATAAATAACTGTGTATTTTACACTAATTAATAAAATCATTGATTGAGATTAAGATGTGTACTTTTTAACTCTTACACATTTAGGTATTTTGAAATTTTATATTGAATGTCGCTGCTGTCGAATTTGTATGTTCATTGTGAAAACGTTTTACGATATTATTTTTCAAAAGTTTCTGAACGTTGTCAACGCGGTATTAAAAATAAGTTTCTGAACATTGTCAACGCGGTATTAAAGATAAGTTTCTGAACATTGTCAACGCGGTATTAAAGATAAGTTTCATTGTAAAGGAACACGTTTTTTAGTAAAGGAACAACTTACGGCAATGACTGGCAATATGATATCCTCTCCGTGGTTGCAGTCCTAAGACTGGTTTGCAGCAATTTCAACTCTTCTCCTCCATTCCCCCCTGTCCTGTGCGGCTCTTTTTAAATCTGTATATGTTGAGCAGCGCACGTCCACCAACAGGTCCTCCAGGTACTCTCGGCGTGGGCGTCCCCTAGAGTTTGTCCCCTCGGTCATACCCTCCATTATGGCATGCAAGAGGCCCTCTTGTCGTATTATATGACCGATCCATCTTGCACGCCTTTCGGACAGGATCCTGAGCAGGTGCCTTTCTCCTTCGATTCGTTGGAGAACCTCTTCATTTGTGATGCGGTATGATATAGAATAAGTGAAATGATTGAAATTAATGCATTCATATATAGCTATAATCGAAAGTATAATCATTTTTTTCAATCTAGAATATTAAAGAGTTTATCTATTGGATATAGCTATCGTGAACCTTCTTTAAATATTCTCAATATGGTAAAACTTTCCGAATTTTTATTTGCTATCAAATCAATCATATTTTGTCTATAAAATATCTTAAATTAATGATTAAATCTCAATGAAAACTCTTTCTCCGTTTCCAATTCTAGTTCAATAGGGGGTAGGAATTCATCGCCTAGACTTGCTTCTCTTCTTCGCCTTTTCAAGGAGTTGTGCCTACTCCAGCTTTATACTTCCCTATCAAGCTCTTCTATCTGTCTCCTCTTGCCTTTCATAGGTCTTCAGACTGGACAATTCTACATCCGGTTTTACCACAAGGATTTGTTTAGATAGTGCTTGTGGTAGTTTCTAAAGTAAATGTCCCAAGCAGCTCAATTGAGATTTCTCTATGTAAACTCTTAGGGGTTAAATCTCGAGTTATGAAATCTAACTTTGATTTAAGTTCACAGATTTGTTAAGAATTTGTTCACAAATTTGTTACTGGGCGTTTTGTATTATATTTTGAATGAACATTTTACAACAAATAATTTACAAAATTCAATGTTTTTTTTTCGATGCGTATTTTTTTTTGCATACGTGTTTCCTCTCCATATATAAAATTAATTTAAGCCTTGAATAATTCACGATTTTTTTAAATAAATAAGTGTTTTTTTTAAACGAATGAAAAATATATAAATGTCTGAAATTGATTTCTTTAGAAATTCGAAAAGTAAATATTAAAAACAGCCTTGGCAAGAATTACTATTTAAAATTGTGTTTTTTTTTACAAATAACGAATATCTTTGAAATGTTTTTTTTAAACTCGCTGTTTCTTTTTCTTAGATAAGTTAAATGTGGTATAAGACTCAACATGTTCTACGAAACATAGTCTAGTATGAAAAACGTATAATTATCTGAAATTGATTTCTTTAGAAACCCGAAAAGTGAATATTAAAAATAGCCTTGGCTATTACTATTTAAAATTATGATTTTTTCTTATAAAAAAAGAATATCTTTGAAATATATTTTTAAAACTCGCTGTTTCTTTTTCTTAGATAAGTTAAATGTAGTATATCCTCAGTGAGATACAGGAAAAAGCCTAGTTTACTGGGGATACGACAAATGAAAGGCAACGAACCCAGATCTATTAAAATTGTATGTCCAAATCAAATTACCTGTTTTTTTCTCAAATTGTATATATTTCTTGTCATGTGTAATAATAATAATAATAATAAGTATAAGACTCAACATGTTCTACGAAACTCAGTTCAGTGTAAATGTATAAAAGTGTATAATTGTCTGAAAGATAATAATAAAAACAGCCTTGGCTATTAATATTTAAAATTATGTAAAAGAATATCTTTGAAATGTTTATTTAAATTAGCTGTGAAATGTAGTATGAGACTCAACATATTCTACGAAGCTTAGTGCAGTATTGTGAAAATGTGGTAAAGACAGAACCGGAGATAAATAGTAATAGCCAAGACTGGATAATATCGAATTGTTTTCTTAATAAAAAAGGGTTGTTATTCTTATTTGAATTATACATTATCGACAATTTACACGAATAAGAATTTGAAAATATTGTATTTTATTAGAATATACAAAAATACTGTCACATCGTGTTCCTTGTGTTGTAGGCAGTGAAAACAGATCTCCAAAATTTTCTATACAAGCAAACTACTTTCGCCTCCTCTACGTTCATACGTCTCGTAATGCACAATCTTTAATTATTCAGACTTTTCACGTCACCGTCTTTCAAAATCCGGTCCGCTTTTCCAGCCACGTTTTCATCATTCTACGTTTAACACGTATTGTTATCATTGGAATTAAATAAATATTATATACGAGTATTATACGCCCTTAATATGAAATTTGTCACAGAGAAGTCTTTAGAAAATTTTCTATTTTACATTATTTGCACAGATAACCTATCGTACCTTTTAAAGTTCAGTTTTTTTTACTTTCTAGCAAATAGTTATGATATTCCATTTCGACTGTGTACCGAGAGTAAATTTAGTAATAAAAAAGCACTTATCGATTTACAAATATTTGACAAAACTCTCGGCAACAGATTTTATAAGTACAAATAGCTAAAAGCCGGGCTTTTGATTGGGCTTGCTGCTTTGGAAGTGTGCAAACTTCCTTAAGTTCAACATACGAAAGTTTTTTTTTATTTTAACAGAAAAAATAAGTTATTTAAAATATACTTGTGTTAACAGACCTTATTTCTAAAAATCAGAATTTTAAAAAGTTTGAATGATTAACATATTATATATGTGTAATACAGAAAAGTGGAATTTTGGATAAAATTCCTTAAAATTTCGAGTAAATTATTGTTAACTAGATTAACTATTTAAAAAATTGTTAATTTTTAACTTGTGATGTGTGTTGTTGACACTTTTATAGAAAGTAGCGTCAAAATATATAGGTTATTTTAATGACTGAGTGTTCCATTACATGAACAATTTTTTTTATATCAAATATTCGAGTATACTTGAAGCGCAAATTTTAAATGCTAGAATATATTAATTGATTAACAATTACAAATATGATTTTTTTATTTTACACTTTTGGTGAAAAGGGGCTTCCGAATTTGGATTTTAATAGAAATATAGATGGACTTTGCTTTTCGCGTCCATAATTATAGTCTGATTAACGTATTCAATACATTTATCAATTGAAAAACAAATTGACTACTCAGAAATCTCAAAAAGGTGCTTTTTTAAAAAAATTATATTCATTCTTTATTGGAAGAAATAATTAAATGCAAGTTTGGCAGATGCGGACCTGACAAACGTTCTGGCCAGATGTGACTTGCAAGCTACGAAATTGAAACCACTGTTGAAAATCAAAAAGAAATGGCCAGCTTTCTGGATAACCTGAAACTTATTGTTTTCGAGAGAATACTGAATTAGTTCTGAGTTATCGAACATATCGAATCGATATCGGTGCCACACACTAAACATGGACTAATATACGTCAAGCTTTGGCCCTTGAGGGTAAACTGCGATTTAAATTATTTTCTGTCACGGCTCAATAATTTCACTTCATACACTTGTATATTGATACATCTTGTCTTAACTTTAATCTTCCATTATTCGTACTCCTCAATTTTTCAAAATCTGTTCCATTGGGTTTAAAAATGCATCGAAACTTCACTATCGCCTTCTGGATCCATTTTTTTATTTATTCATTATTTCGTTACCCCACTCTCTTCATACTTAAGCCACGTGTTATTTTTTAAAGTTTAATTTATTCTTCTTTCGTACATACATTTGTTTTCTTAGAAAGTTTCGATGTAATTTTTACTTTTTGATTGTGAGATTTATTTGTATTTGTGAGATTTAATTTGAAATTCTGTGGCTTTGTTCTGTTATTAAATATTCCCAGCTTTATACAGTAAATACAATTTACCAGCACTACGCAAATAAATGAAAAGTATTGTACCTTCGTAACTCTATTTCACAGTATGCAATAAGGAAGCATTATAAAGGACAAATAAATGTTTCTACCGCACACATTTTCGTTATAAAACGCAAAAACATTTATAACGCAAAGTATGGTTATAAGGATTACACGTGTAAAAGATAATTTTTATGAACAATAAATTTATTTTTAAATATTCACCACATATACTACTATTTTTATTTATTAATTAGAATATTTTTCAACATTACTCATGCATAAGCTTTAGACTTTAAAAAGTCTAATAAACACATCTTCATTTTTACTATAAAAAATCGGTAAAACTTATTAAAAAAACCATACAAGGAAAAATAATGGTTTTCGGATTTTTTTCCGTTTTTAGATGGCTTGAATATTATCTGTTGTTTCGAAGGTGTGGTGCAGCGTACATCCTCAGGGTGATATCATAAAACATTCCTGATTATAGTAATCACCCACCTAGCTAACTACCTAGACCCGCGACAGCAACTTGAATGGTGACTATATTCCATAATGTTTTTTTGACATCGCACTGAGGATGAAAACCTCAACGTCTTTGAAACTTAGGCCCCCATTTGAGTTAACTTAGCAGGCAACAACTTCATTTGTTTTACTTACGTGCATAACATTATGCCGTTTTGTAAGCAGAGAGGAGAAAATTACGGAACTTCCTATCTCCGCACATATCCTTCACCACCTCTTCATCCATACCATACACATTCTCATAGAATTTCTAAAATATCACTCCAACGTCTTTAAATTTATTCTTTATTATGATTACCTCTCTCTCCCTCTATCTATCTACCTCTCTATCTCTCTCTCAAAACCTATTTCGTCCTACGAGCTAAATTATAGTTTGAATTCTTCCCTATGAGCAATTGACTAAACAACATTACCAGGTAATTTTTGTTTAGTGATGATTTTATATTAAACACAGATATGTTATATGTGCTTAGTAAGCTGAACTTCTACGCAAAAGGTCACCAGTTGAAAATATGTGATGAGCGCTTCCCGGTAATCATGTTTCTAGAACAACTATTTTCTTTAAAATGAACATGAAAAACAATGTTTTTTCTTAGCTAATGACCTGTCATCAGCAAACCACCCCTGAGGCTCATTTTTTATTTCCGCCGCGCACTCGTTGTGCACTTCCCGGGGCGGTTGTAAACTTGATTAGCAGACAGGCAAGCTCGTAAAACTCGACTGGGAGTCAACACTATTGCAACGCAGGGCCGTGCTTGAAACGTGACTCCATACTTGCTGTGACTTAACATAATCTGTCAGACATCACGTAAATTATTTTATTTGGAAAATACAATCATTTGTTGTAATATTTCATTATTAAAAATGGTTACTTTATGTAAATTAAATAATAAGTTTAAATAAGAGGTACACCAAAGTTTTTAAAATTGTAATTTTATGTGAGGTTGAATGAAACAAAAAAACTCGAAGCTGTAATTTAGTCATAAAATACTCATACAAGGGACCTGAATTTTTTGCATATACAGGTTTGAAATATGTTTCTTTTATATTTCAAATATATAAAATAGTGTTTTGTGTTCTTTATCAAAATGAATGTTCCCATGCTCGTCCATTGTAAAAAATCTTGGATTCTTTATGGATGGTTGTGTATATGTTCATTGGTGTAAAAAATGTCCGATTAGTTTTAAATCGGTTAAATTTATTAGTTTCATTAATCGATTAAATTCATTAGGCTTAGTTGGTAAACCCCTTGTCTCCCAGTCCTGAGGTTGCGAGTTTGATTACCCTTGAAACCCAGATTTTTTTAAAAAGGATTCCAGTCAGTTTTTCACTTAAGGCCTTGGCCATTCGCTATACATCACCCTGTGATGGATAGCGAGGAACCAAGACTTATATTTTATTTGATTATTCGACGTTTTAATACATGATAAAATGATTTTTATAGCTAAAAGCAAAAAATAACCTAGCAGATTTTGCATAATTTTAATTTAAAATATACATTTTCACTGAACGCTTAGCGTCCATCATCGTGGCTGGCGGATTTTTTGAGCACAGTAAGACAAGTGTTAACATCTATCTGGTTGGTAGTATTATTTTGTCACATGGCAATAAACCTGTATTATATACAACGAAAGTATTTTACAAAACAATGAAATTTTTGTAAGAAGTATTATCTTTGACCATAATTTAAAATATCTGACTTACAATCCACAGAACAAATCAATTATATAAAGAAAACATTTGAGAATTGAAAATACGGTAACTTATTTTATCGCTTCATTAATCCAAATGAACATGTTAATTACGAGGATAAAATATCTGACTTACAATCCTCAGAACAAATCAATTATATAAAGAAAACATTTGAGAATTGAAAATACGGTAACTTATTTTATCGCTTCATTAATCCAAATGAACATGTTAATTACGAGGATACAACAAATTCTAGCATAAAACCAAACCATTAATAGATTTTTATTATTTGATGAACAGTATTTGTATAGAGGCACATTAATCTGAAAAAACTGAAATAAAAATACTCGTAACAACTTTTACGAATTTATTTACTCTTATGAAATAATCATATTTAATCATATGTGAAGCAAAATTCAAATTCGTTAAACTGAAAATTAATTTAATAGAAACTTTCTTGACATAAGATATATAACAATTCAAAAATTAACCTAATTTCTACATTTATATTTTTATGTGTATTTACTCAAATGCAATAAAAAATATAAATACGTTTTTGCAACATTATAAAATATTTTACGTAAGCTGTTCACAAATTCGCTATTTTCAAAAGTGTGCTTACTATTGTTTAACCACTTCACAGCCTTCATTATGTTTGGTTAAATCTTTATGCATTTTTTATGCCTGAGGTCACTCGAGAAACCTGATTTATTATGTTACATATTATGACTCTCCTGGCGAAAGCCTTGTTCAAACATAGTATTTTAGAACACAAGGCTTGGTGTTATTGAATAAACAATTAAAATGCATTAGTTTTATGTCCATTAATCTTAAATTGGTATTGAAGAAAAATACGATTGGGAATATTCAAAGAATTTTCATTTAAAGAAAGAGTTTTGTTGATCTCAATTTTCTATATGATGTGTATTTGAAAGTCAAAACGGATGGTCCGACTTTACATTTATTTGTTTATTGATATACTATAAATATGAAATTATTATTTTCATATTTTATTATAGTCTTGTTTGTACTCCCCTGAAGATGAGGCGAAAGCCTTGAAACCGGTAGGGTTATACCGTCATAAAAAAGTGGAATAAACAGTGTTTGTTAAAAATAAATTACAAAACATTTTTAACGGCCATTCTCCCAAATTTGGGTATTCGCACTCAGTGAGCAATGATGAGTTGATTATGTTAATTTAAAATACATATGTTCTAGAAGTGCAGTCAGTAACCCTCTCAAAATGTTGTATAGTACCACGTTTATCCAAAGAAGATAACTTATCCTATATCTTTAATTTATCAGATATTAGATCGCATTCTCTAAAATAAAAGAAACGTTTATGATAATTAAAAACAGCAAACTAAGTCAACGGGAAAAATAAGTTCAATCGAATACATCAAATCGCTTAAAATACAAAAATATTACCAAAGTTTGTCTTGTTTTGTTTTTACTATTTCAATTATATTACCATATACAAAACAATATAAAGCATCTTTCAAAAAGTGGAATTCGTAAAAAAAATTGTTACCTATACTGAATTAACAATAAAGACTAAATTATTTTATAAATTAATAAATCAGTAGTTCAAACCGTAGATAACTTGAGAATCTAATAAAAAAAAGGAAATTGAAAATATTTTTCAACAAGTGTTTGCTATTTAATTAACTATGTCGTAAAATGACTACGTGTATTAAAAAAAAGTATTTTGCTTTTTGTTTTTAAATTTTGTCACAATATTAAAAAAAAAATTATTACTTATTTAAAAAAACTAATTAAAACAAATAAATGAAATTGGTTTCTCTATGTTTCATAATCATATTCTATAAAACTTAACGCTCCATTTATCTCCTATAGACACATTCAACTTCTGTGTTAAATACACAAAGAGTAAAAGTGGTGAAATGATTGATAATCGATTGTTTTTATTTAATCTTAAAGCCTTAACAAAATTATGGCGTCATTTAAAACCTAAACGTTTTGTTGAAATAAGCGTTTCTTGAAAATTAAATGAAAAGCATAGGTGTTTGCTTCATACTCCATTATTGTCTCACAATGTGGTAAAATGAGAAAATATACGTGAAATACACATTATAAGTCACGGTACGTGGGAAATTGTATAGCAGCTATTACTTTATACGGAATGTGGTAACGTCTTTTCTCGTACATAATAGACGGTATAAAAATTAGAATAATTCGCCCACTCTAAAATTTCATTAACATAAGTGTTTGGGATAACGATCTTTTATGTAAAGTAAGATCCCTAGAAGGACATAATCCTTGTAAGCATTATATTGCTTTAAAATTTAAGATGATTTCGATGCCAAATTTCTTTATAATATTCTTTCCACAAAAATAGAACAAGAATCAATGGGATTTTGTAGAGTACATCATTTATTTAGTTTAACATAATACTAGTATATTGCTTTATACTAGTATATTGCTTTAACTACAATACGTGTTAAGGATTTATTTTATTAAATATAATTAGTTTTTGAATAACTTGTATGGAAAATGTTTTTTTTAACAAAGAATAGGTATTTGGTATGACAAAGAGTTTTTTTTAATTAATCGTTGATCGAAACCTGAGGCTTATCCACAAATATGTGAAACTAGGATTAAGCCCACCCTTAAACGTTTTATCTATCTTTTATAGCATAATTAATTTGTAATTATAAATATTATTTACTAGAGGTTAACCCGTCCTAGGATGTTGTGATTAATAAAATATGTGAAAATAAGTGTTAGAAATAAAAATATAATTTATATCTGATTTTATAATTTTCTCTTGAAACTTCTTGATTAATCAAAATTTAGATTTCAAACACCGCCTTCCATGTACACTGACATACTCGTACATGCGTCTTCTCGAAGCTGCCCTTATTGTGGTTTCCCTGTTATCCGGACTAATGTGGTCTGAACTTCTTGATCGTTATAATCCAACATAGAGATGGTTATGTGGGTAAAACCACGCTCTGCAGATCAATGCTCACGTCCTCGAATGTTTATTCTTGTAACTTGATGGTGGTGACAAATGTAGAATTTCAAGTGTGTAATTTCAGTGTAAATATCTTAAGATCAATTAGGTTCTATTGCACCTTTCGTTTTTTTATTCAGATTTCACTGTAGTACTCGTGTATTGATCAATCCGTTTTTCAGCAGCAGAAAGAGTAGTGGAATGCCTTATAAAGTTTGATTGTTTAAGATCTCTATAGAATAGTTGAGGGTATCGCTAGGTTATTTTGCATCTTATTAATAATAATTCTGTTCATACTGCTGCTGACTTGCAGGCGCTACAATAATTCGTTTGGATAATTCTTCTTCAGTCCATTGGTTGATTCATTTGTATGCCAAATATGGAGTTTATGAGGTCTCCTGCACCAATTGTTTGTTGTAGGATTTGAATTTTGTAACCATTATTGCTGCCTTTAATTGGCGTGTACTCACTCATGCCAACTTGAAGGAGTCAATTTTTATGCTCACGCTAGCAGACACAATGAATATTTGTTGTCAAAGGCAACTGAACAAATTTCTTCACAAATCGTTAAACTTAAACGATTTGCGCCGCAGCATTCGATAATCGATGTCAATACTTGATCGATATTCTTGACAGTACAGGAAGTTGTTGTCAAAAATCTTCACCAAAAATAAACACTTTTCCATCAAATGAGTTCTTATTATCCATCAACTCACGTTACATCTTGTCATTTTACTATAGTCCATGTTTGGGAAACATTGCAGTTTCATCAATAATCATAATGGCGAACCATTAGAAGAATTGCCGCTTTTGATGATGTCAAACGCATTCATGAGACAGATTTGTCAAAATGGGTAGCGGCAGCTTAAAGCTACTATGAAATGTTCTAATATTCTGTATTAAACCTTTTCTTGCAGCCAAGAAAGCTTTTTCATAGTTTCCAGACTTGAAAATCAATCTTTGCCAATTTGGTAGACGTATATGAATCACAGGATGTTAATAATAGTGCATATTGAATTCAAGAATTCTTCAATTGGCCACGGGTGCTTTAATATGTCAGGCACTGATAAAGTTCCTAGTCTCGTTATACGTTATCATGGTTCAGGCTGACATTCCATTAAGATGACAATGTTTGCACAGTTATGTTCTTTGTAAATATACTTGTAGATATATTATATTTCATCACTTTCAATGATGAGCAGGCTTCAACATTAATGTATGTTTTGTATTTATGCAGGTAAAGGCTATATGCTATAATATTTCTATTGTCCATTATTGCCCCTCTGACTTCTGCTTGAATACCGTAGTGAGATCGGTACAACATTTAACATGGTATATACGAGTACTATGAAATGTTTTGGAAAGAAACATTTTTTTAAGTGCGCGGTATATTCTATAGGCGCGGTAGGGCAAATTGGGCTGAACGTCACGAAAAGGGAAACGGTGTATTATATTATTATTACTAAATTATTATTAAATATTTTATTTAGTAATTAATTATTATTAATTATTTTAATATTAATAATTAATTATTATTAATAATAATTAATATTATTTTAATATTATTAAAATTAATATTTATAATTAAAATTATTACTATTTATTATTAAAAATAAAAATTAAATTATTTTATTTCATTAAGAGAGATTTTCTTGAATTAAATTCCACATAACCACTTCCTAATCCTTAAAAAAAATCGTTAACAAATGGAAAAAAGCAATGCATAAAATCAACTTTTTTCTAGGAGCTAAGAAGTTTCTTTTCTTCCGCGCGAGTGTCTCACGCATCTGTTTTTTTTTCATTTGCTGATTTACTTGCAAGGCGCATGTTGATTCTAAATATCCCAAAGTCACCATGTAAAATGTAATAAAATCCCGCAGTCGAAGATTCGTCTTCACGTTTGGAGTTTCAGCGGAGATAAACTGATCGATACGCTCTGGTGTTATAAATTTATACTTTGTTCGTAGTGTTCTCAAAATTTGAGCATATGGGATACCTATTTTGTTACTGCGTTGTTTAGCCCCAAGCTTTTGGTTTGACAAATATGGCGTTTATAGTTAAATTATCAATCGTTGACTTCAATGTAATATTGAAGAAAAGTGCCACTTAATAAGAGCAATCGTTTGTTTACTCGGTGTATGTTAAATTTTCTTTAATTTATGGTCAGTTAAGATTAGCGATGAATATTATGAAGATATTTGGTGACCCATAATTTGGAAAAATGGTTAAAGCATCGTGTCGCTTATGCATATTTCTTGGCGAACCATCGAAGCTGGATGGAAGAATCACAGTATGTTAACACCAACTGCGATGTTAGCAGAGTGAACCAAAAATGGCAACGCGATCGGCGAGACCTTGATAACATTAAACACTTCATCTTATTTGATGCCATTTGATGTAGTTTAGGTAAGGCTTCAACTTGCAGACAAGAATCTACTTACCGGTGCTGTATCCGCTTTTTAGCAATCATATTGAACTAAATAACGAGTAAATAATTACACATTGCTGTTATATGAGTAGCTGTCTTGCATTGACACATTTGTTCAAACTCGATTTAAAATCTAAATTATTACCTACAAACATAAAATTGCTATTACAAGTTGACAATCAAAAGGTAACATATCAATTTAATTCCTATTTCAAAGGAAATTAATACTTCACGCCGATGTGATGTATTATTTTCCATTAAAAATACACAAAGTAATCGTTGTACACAAAGCTCGACTATCATTATACACAAATACGAAACATGACAAATTATACCATTTCTGCTGTAAATATTTTATTTCCCACAAGCTTTCAACCGTTACGAAAAAAGTAGGTAAATTGTTTTAATTGAATCATTTGCAAAGAAACTCGATAAACTAAAGCGTTCATCGTTGTATGCAAATTTCCGACTTACGAGTATTATACGGGTCAATGACAAAAAATTGTAAAAAAATATGTGTTTCATTTGATTTTTATTAAATCCAAGGTTGGAGAACGCCAATCTTATGAAAAGGAAATGTATTTAAGAAGGAAAAAAATCCTCAATTTTCCATATTAAGTGTATTTAAAAAATACAAATATTTTAAATGGGGTTAAACTTTTATTACACTTTTTACCAGCGGTTTTAAAAATATATATTAAAATAAGTATTTATACCATTTCCATGTGATAATGTTCATGTTATGTGTACATTCAGTAGTTAAGAAATTAAAACTTAATTGATAGAAGACGTATGAAGAAATTTTATTCCAAATTATTGACGAAAATTGAAAAAAGAGGTATATTTTTGTATGAAAATATGACTTTTTTCTGACAACATAAAACAGGAATATCAATTTATTGTAAAGAATCATTAAGAATTTATAAAAAGTGTGTGTGTGTTTAGGTAAATTTAAATCTTTAATAAGGACTCTTGAAATAATATTTAAGGAGTGATTGTATTAACTCGATACATCTTTTAATTAAAATTCAATTCAATTCTTAAATTACGCGTTAATTATGAGGAAATGAAAAAACAAATAACACGTTCTTACATTAAACAAGAGAATTATAGAACGGGAAATGTTTAGGTATATTCAACTACAGAACGAAAATTAATGTTGCGTGGGATATCAAGCAAATGGATAAAAGGAACCGCAAAACGTACGCAAATACCATTTGAAAGGTAAGTATAGTACATACCGCTAAACTCGTACACAGGCCATCATTGTAACACCACAGTAAAAACCTCTCATGGTATTTGATCACAATTCTTTTAACTCCCTGAAAGATATTTCTATTAGCAACTTAATGCTTCTAATGAAATATATCAACAATGTGATTTTATTCGAAAGTTATTTATCAGTTTTTATACAAATTAGATCATTATGTTTGTTTTTTTTTTTCTTTTCTCAATACAAGTTTATATTTTTAAACTAAAATGTCTATTTTACTCTGGTCCATATGATACTACGATAATCTTCAATGAAATTATGTATGTATGACATAAAGAATATTTTTTTCCCCATTATAAAGTTAATTTATTATTTGTCAGAAAGTATCCATGACCATTATTATAGATTATTTGAGAATTATTTTAAAGATTGATTCAATTTAACTCGCCAATTAAAGAACGTTTTCATTCATACTCTTAACAACAACTTCTAGAAACATGCTGTTTTTACTATTTCAATGACTTAAGTCTGGCCATACATTTCAATGACTTAAGTCTGGCCATACATTTCAATGGCTTAAGTCTGCCCATATATTTCAATGGCTTAAGTCTGGCCATACATTTCAGTGGCTTAAGTCTGGCCATATATTTTAATTTAGTTAAATATTTTAAAAGTATTTATAATATATTACTCTTTCAGAAATGTTTTTGTAAGTAGGCGTTGGAGTTATAATTTTTTTGCTACAAAGAAACTGACTCTATGAATTCTGACATTCTTCATTCTTTTATGAAACAAAATGTAACTGGATTTTGGAATCATGCTGTATTATTATATTTTCCTCACCTCTCCTACGTCTACCTGATATAAGAAATACTCTTTTCTAACTATGGTATATTTTTATCACCACGTGAAGATCTACCTTTTGTCATAGTTAATTTAAACTACGAGTGGTGACTTTGTAAATAAGGAATCACCTAATTTTCTATTCTGGCTGTCATCTCTGCCCAGAAAAAAAGAAGGGCAGATACCTCATGGTCGATTTGTTTTAAGAAAGCGTAAAGAAATCAGTTAGTCTACTAAAGGTATGTTTATGATCCTAGTTCAGGACTAGATACAAAAATACATACATGCCATATGATGTTTGGTATAAAATGTCTACGGGCATCCGAGACTGTTTTTGATCATTCGGATTAGCACTTAAAGAACAAAAAAATGCTGTAGATAAACTTACATTTAAAATTATACATAGAATGACAATGTGTGACATAATACGGAATAAAGTTATTAGGGAGGAATATGGATTTAATTCTTATGTGTTCAATAAGATGAAGAAGAACGCTCTAAGATGGTTTGGGCACATGAATCGAATCAATGAAGAAAGACTAGCAAAACAAATATACATTGCAAATGTAAATAGTAAATGTAGTAGAAGAAGAACAAAGAAAGTATGGTTGGATACAGTGAATGATATTTTAGAAAGAAGGTTATATCAAGTCAGGATAAACGTATGAGCTGTATAAAAAGGTGTATGGATGTAAAAAAGATGTGTGTTACAATAGAAAAGTCTGGTGCTTTCTCGTTTTTACTTACCCCGACAAGGTGATGGCGTGATGGTATGTAACATATGTACACTATGTAGGACTAACACTTTTTTGATAACAGAGTTTACAACTTCCGTAGAACGGATTTTATTGGACTCTTACTTTTTGGGTAAGTTTATAATATCCTTTCTTTATCCCAGGGAGCTAGTTGGCAACTAAGTCTGGGTTTACCTATTTGATGTTTTATTTTTTTTAAAAAGATTTTTTGCTACTCGCCAAATGCGACCCGATTAGCCTCTTCTCTTTTAAATGTATTGATTTAAAAAGAATTGTTAAAAAAATATTTTTAAGAAATCCTTACATTGTTGCGATTACAGAGCGTATTTGAAATATGCTGTACCAAAAAGCCTTTCACAAATGTTAATTCATATTAATTAATGAAACCTTAGCGAAACCAGGCAGTTTGTAGGTTTTGTAATAAAATCAGCCTCATTAAGGGTTGTTGCGTTCGTTGGAGCATGATTATCTATACAGCAAGTTAAATAAAGGTTTTCGGTATAAAACGTACAACTTTCAAGCACAAAAATATTAGCTACAAATTTCATTTATTTTAGGTTCGATTTGGCAGTGCATTGTCCAATAATATTCTATAATCAGATTTTTAAGAAGAATAACCCCGTTTTGGTTGTGATTCCTGATATTGAAAAAAAGTCTCTAAAATATTGAGTTAAAGTTTTGTGTGAAATGGGCTAGTATTTTTGCTCTTTCACATGCAATAGTATTGCTATCAAGAGTGATTACGATCAATAAGTTCCATATCTTCTCTAGTGGTTTTATACTGAAATGCTTATTTAATGGAGCTGAAAACAATGTTTTTCTAGCCACGCTCTTTAATGTATCGGAATCACCGATTCCGTCAAATTGAAATGAATATAGAAAATATTAAATATAAAAAACTTATAAGTTTCACATTTACATGAGATTAGAAAACATGAAATGCTCCAGATAAATATTCAAAATCATGTTTTCATTTTATTTTATGTATCTCGAGATTTTTTATTAAACCAACACAAATCCCTTTTTAAACTGCTTTCTGGACTAAAAAAATCTTTCCTGTTATTTGTGTAAACAAAATCAATTCCGTTTTATTTTTAACTATATGAACGAGATGTCACCAGACCAAGTATCAATTTCACTCAAACAGCAACCTTTTTGTTTTTACTCATCTAAAATTTAAAAATCTGTATTGTTAGAAGTACCAACTAAAAAAAGTGTACTCGAGTATATAGCCTGGTCAGCTGGTCAAATATATATATATATATATATATATATATATATATATATATATATATATATATATATATATATATATATATATATATATATATATATATATATATATATATATATATATATATATATATATATATATATATATATATATATATATATATATATATATATATATATATATATATATATATATATATATCGAGTAAAAACCTGATCAGCAAAAAAAATCTATAATTCCAATTATATAAAAGTGTGTACACATAATATAAGTTGAAGAACATTGATAAATATTGAACAACTGCCAATAGCCTGCAGGGAAATTGGGTGGTCTATTTGAGTTTATTTGGAAATATGTATTATGTTGTTTGTAGTAAGTGATATTTCTTTTTTAACCTGATTGAAAACATTTAATTTATTATTAGTCGCGCAAATTTTGCTTCGATTTTTTTTCTTTCATTGTTTTAAAACTATTTGATCAGGTGTATTAAATTTATGTTGAATTAATAAGGTTTAAAAAAAAAATCAAAGCGTATCTATCTATCATCAACACATTACTAAATGCGTTCAACAAGGAACACAGGGATGTTTTAAAACGTCTACATCGGTCTAAAGCCCTGCACTTCCTGCACCTGCACTAACACTAATATACGAACCATCTGATTATATTTATCGGAAGTGTATTCGTTTGAAAATATTTTCGACGAACTCATCGTTCTGGATAGATTATTAGAGATAACTTCAAAAAAGCACAATATAATCTAATGAATACAGGTTTGAAAGTTATGAAGGACGGTAAACGTACTTAACACCCGTGGCCTGGTTAATCAGACGCTTGTTTTCAATCAGGAGATTTCGGTTCCATTTCCGATGAAAACAAATAAAAAAGGGTCTTTCTCTGATTGAAGTATTCTTAAGAGTGTTGCCTTTCCTTGTAGAGTGGTATTTTCAAAATAAACTATTTGAAACTATAAATAATGTACTGACTTAAAGGTTTGAAGACAAAATTCGGTATTTTATAGAGTAAATACAAATTATTGGACCATTGAGCCACGTTACAAGTTATTGTTAGTAAATTTTATTTCGTTAATATTGTGAAAAAAGAAACCATTTTTTTATTAAACCTACTTTTAATTGTGTTAAATGTATATCAACTAACAATCCCTTATCCATCAATTAATGAGATTTAATATTTTTATTTACTTACATATAAATTTCTAAGTAATGGCTTTGCTTCAAAGATTCCTTTGAAATTCAAGTTGTAAATATTTTGACATTGGTGCTGTAATAACCGGATATGACCTCTTGTTCCAAATAAAATAAATATAAAAAGTGCTCGTTTAAAAAACTAATATTATTATAAACCATACACAAGAGAACATCTATCGGAATTGATAAAAGTAAATGTTTGCATATGTTGCGATAAATAGTTTTTGAGATTGTCTTGTAACACTACTCGTTGCATACGATATACGCTTGTGGGTGTTGTTGCATCTTTACTGGTTATAATGTCTTGTTTACACTTTTATTATATACAATATAACTTGATGGGCTTATTTTCAATGTAACATTCTTCCAACTCACTAGAAAGCTGTTAAAAAGACCTTAAGTGAAATTCAGACTGAAATCTATTTAAGAAATCTGACTTTCAACGAAAATCAAAACGGTAACACCCGGGTTGAAATACAAACGTCTTATCAGCTAGACTATGGTTTTTGTAGTATTTACATAACGTACGATGATGAATTTACTTGACGATGTGTTTCACATTGTATCTTCAATTCCATTTTATACCATATTTTTATCGTCTCGTTAACTTGTGAATTAAATATTTCTTTTTTGTAGAAAACAAATATTTTATTCTCAATTATTATATGTCTCTAGCAATAATTTGTTTTCTCATATTAATATTATGCAAATAATTTCCGTATCTTTTACGTTGTTCTTATATAAAGTATTCCTTTTGAATGTTTCTCTTGGTACCATTTCATTCTCTTTTGAGAGGTCTGGCTGATAAAATAACTTGGTTTCAAGTCATTTCTCTGTTCACCTTGTGACCTGTGAAAACTAAAAGTAAGCCAATGGAGGGAAATGTCAATACGAACATTTAATTATTTCCGCTATGCATTTAAAATAGCGAGTGGAATATTAAAGTTAATACGTTATATTTATATATTTTGTTTTATTTATATACAGAAATATGTTGAACGTATTTTAAAAATATATTAGAAATTTTATTTCAAATGTATTTTTTAGAGATTTTTTTTTTCAAAATACCATTTATATAAAATTCTACGGAGAGATGATAAAATACTAATCAATTGGGTTACTACAAAATACTTCTCAACCTACAAAAATCTACAACCTCAATACTACAAAAATACTACTCAACCAACCACACGCGAAAGGAAAACTGTTGTTAAACAGCGAGTCAAATACAATAGTTTGTCTGGTGTTCAATATCTAATTATTAACAGAAATTATGTTGGTTACTTTTATGTCTTGATAACAAAATTTATATTGTTTTTTGTTTCTTTACATTTAAAATTTGTAGAAAAACTTCAACTCCAGAATGTTTCCACATTACGTTAAAATAAAATTTCCAAGGAAAATAAACACATAACCCAGTTTTAAATATTTCTAAAACTATTTTGAACCTCTCCATTAAAGGGTTCATTCAAAAATTAATATTTCAATATGGACGTATTTATGCAAAAAAAAAAGGTAAACTCGAATATGCTATGCTTTTCAAATTCAAAATTTTTTCAAATGTTTAAAAAAATGATACTAACGAGAATGGAACCCGATCGGTAAATAGGTGTTATCAAAGAAGTTACGAAGGCTATCGATTCAAACAATTATTTTATTTGCAGTCATTCATATATATTTTCATAAACATTCATGTTTTTAGAATAAATATAATTAATATTTTCTGTTTTTTTAATTAATTTTTTTGTGCACGCAGTTTGACAAATATACGAGTATATTACATCTTCATTTTGTTATTTATTTTAAATGTCGTAAAATAATACTTCTCAATAATTGGTATGAATGATATTTTATTTACTATTATTCAAAGATGTGTTATGTTACTAGTCGGAGTGTTCAGTTAATGCATTTGTATATTTGAAAATGTAAAAATAAAATATTTTGTTGCTGCGTAAACCAATTAGTAAAAAAAATGTACTGTATGTAAATCAAGAAAACCTCTAATGTAGTTTCATTAAATATTGTATAAACAACCCACATTATTTACCTTTCCAATAAAAAGAAACGTTTCAACCACTGCTGGCGGAAAATTTTATTTCTCGAACATTCATGTCGAAATTGACATTTTCTGGATGCTCGACTATTATTCCGGGTCTTGTTTATACAAGATACATTCTAGCAAGTTAATTGTCATTTTCAATGAAACGTACAAAATTTATAAAAATCGTACGGATTTAGAGGCTGCAAAATTTTGAAAAACTGATAATCAAGAAAAAAGGGTTTAAAACATGTGTAGGAAAATATATTTTGTTTGATGCAACTGTTGATTATTTGTGAAAAAAAACATTGCAGAGCTAGGAATTCGTAAAATACGAGTATGTTTGCATAATTTGTAAAAATATCAAAAGTCTGTTGAAAAGTTGTTGACAGAAATATTTCCTAAAATTTAAGATTTCAATTATATTTTTTCATTGGTTCATCGCGATGATTTTCAATGATCTTTTTTAATTAAACATAAATAAAAAAAAACCTTTTTAACATTAACATTGATTTGACTCTGAACTAATGAAGTTTTTCTCCATGAAAATCAGAAATTCGTGATGGTATAAATATTTCTATGAATAAAACCTACATATCCCTAGATCAGTTAATATGAACACAAAGTCAGGAGATTTTTTTTACATTTCAATTTATGTTATAAATAACTTTGTCTTCTTAAATCGCTCTCGAAATGACCAGTTATTTAATTTTATCAAGATAATTTCTGGATTTCATTTCTATCTACTATATTGTGGAGTGAATTTTTGTCCATATTTTGTCATGAGTAAACTAAAATAGTAAGGCTAGTGTTAAGTAATTTTTGGTATTTTATCTAAATATATTTGTAACATCACTCAATTTTGCAGTTCGTATTTGACTGTTTTAACTCTTTAATTTGAGTTATTACAAAAAGTTGTTTCATCATCATATGAAACGAAATATTTATAAAGTACAAGAATATTAAGATTTATTACGAGTTGAAAAATATCATTCTAAAAAATACAATTACAAGTCATAAAAATAGATCCATGTAACCAATCAATAAAACCTGCTGAAGATGATTGATATTTCAAAGGTAAAATCTCAGGAAAAGTATAATAGTGGCCATCTGGGAATGATTTAATTAATGACAAAAATTTAGCTCTCATTTTATTCCACATAAGTCAACAATTTGTTTTACGAGCATAGTGCGTTTTCTGGTATGTTTATTTATTATTAACAAGCTGAATTTCCATCTTTTGGATAATCGACTACCTAAGGGGTTGTTCTGATTCTGAAGAACGATACGGAAGAATTGTAGTATTTTCCTTTTTTTCACGTGTTCGTGCCATTATTGTATTTTTTAACCCATCTTATGACTTCGATGTAACAAGTTTCGCAGGATTTTTATCTTCGATGCTCTAAGTTGAAACTTTGTTCGTAGGGTTTTAGTTCTGGTTTAAATACCATAAGTCGCTATCGGGCGTACAGATGTCATAAATTTACATTTTTATTTCACATTTCAATTATTTCTTCTTCTATTATAAATGAAAGCTTTCGGCCAACCCTCTATTGAAGCGACTTTATTGATCTGCCTACTTATTTCAGTGTAAAGGTCATTTTTACTGTAGATATATGTTTAGAGGTATTGGATTTGTATCACTTGCTCTATTGTGTTGTTTTTGATTGCCTGCAAATCTATTTATTTATCTAAACGGTCAAATGACGTTTTTTATACAAAAAAAAAACAAAAAATTGAAAGCAACATTCACAATGAATAGTGTTGTGTGTCAATGTTGCATTAATATTATTCAAATGAAAAAATCCAGTTTTAGACTAATTCAACACAATAACAATGCCCATTTAATTTATTAATTTCATTTTGGTATGGAAATTTTCTTGGGTTCACTTTTGTAATCAAAGTTATATGAAAATCCATGTACTTTTGTTATGTAAGAGTTATCAAATATATTTTTTTATAACTACGTCATTTTTCATACATACCATCACGCCGTTTCCCTGTCCAGAAAGACAAAGAAAAATAACTTCAAACGTTCCTATCGTAACACGCAACTCTCAACCTCATTCACATTCATACACCTTTTAATTCGTAATATTTTTCTGACTTTTTATATTTCCTTCTTTCAAAATATGATTCGCTTGATCTACTCGTACTTTGTCTTATTTACACTCATATTTGCACTGCACATTTGTTTGGTTATTCTTTCTCCATTCATTCTTTCTACATGTCCAAAGCATCTCAGAGTATTCTACTTCATTTCATGTCATAGACATTCATTCCTTATTCTGACATACATTGTCACCCCGTGTATTATTCTCAGTGTACGTATTTTTACAGCATTTATTCGGTTCTTTTTAGTCTTTTTCACGTTCACTTTTTGCTTCTATACTTCAAAATTGGTAATGGAATACTGGTGTGGACTGTTCGTCAATGTGAATTAAAATATTTTACCAGGTGGGCCTACAAGGAACGTGTACACATACAAAAATACAGTAATTTAAAAAAGCAAAATGGATTTTCACTCAAAAGCTTATTTATTTACCTGTATTATTTTTTCTAAATTCTCTTTCTATGGGATGGACTATCTAATTGAATAGAAAATAAACTTGGCATTTTGTAAAATGATTATTTCATTACACAGGCAGAATTGGATAGTTTTCTCTGGTAATTGCTTTGAAGAGGAAGACAAAGTTTTTAAATCTCATTTAAATAGTCATTTTCATTAGTTCTTTATCTCAAAACAAGAAAAAAAACAATCGGAAAGTTCGCTAATTACATTTCCTCCCTTCAGCGTCATTTATTTTTTTACTTTTCTAAAATAATTTTCCAATTAAGTACTTTTCCTTCTTCAATCCAAAATAAAACGTTTTTACCATTATTTATTTCATTCAAAGTTTTAATTAATTAACTTCCAATTTTGTATAAAAAACACACATCAACTTGCAAAAAAATAATTTTGAATTCGTCGATGAAAGAAAATATTTTAAGGGGTTTTTAAATACACCAGTTTTACTTTAAATAAATTATTGATAATATAATATGAAAAATTATATTCATGAAGCCTTCAAGAGCTACAAATTGAAAAGCGTTTATCTTCAATTATACTGATTAGAATCTTCGGAAAGCTTAGTCACATTATCAGACTGGAAGATTTAATGGAGAGACTGATGACCCTTGGGAAAAGTAAAGGGTTCAGATAACGAGATGAATCACTAATACCGTGATCAAACCTGGTAAGATTACTCAAAAAGTGTTGTTGTTATACTACTAACCGTAAAAAATGAAGGCGATAATTTTGTTTCTACAGTGCGGTCAATTCGCTCTCAATATCAAGTATAATAATGACGACCTCTCTGTAAAGAGTATAACAACTAAGAATAAAAATATAAACAAAAATGTAAAACTTTATAAAGCAATTTTACTAATCATTTTTATGTCAATCGCTTAAGAAAAAAAAACATCTTTGCACTATTTTGTATTTATTTCATCATACAAATGCGTTAATGTTGAGTTCAGGTTCGATAATATTTTCTTACATGCAACCTGCTTTTGTTTCATATTTATAAGGTTTTTCATAATATCGTTGATAGCCTTGATATATTGACTTAAATTGATATCCACATTCCTGCTAGAAACACATGAAACTTTTACAATTCTGATATGCCAATAGTAATTTTCTAGCGACAGTTGCACGATGTAATTCATCAATGGTGAAAATGCAACATTTGGGCTACGTCATGTCTGATGTTAGTGAGTTCAAGAGGGTTCTCCTTCAAAATTTCCTTCCTTTTTGGCCTTGACTGGGAGACTGATAATAATCCTATTGACACTTAATCTTTTTTTTTTTTTGTAATTAGTCAAACTCCTTCAAACGCCTTTGAGTGAGGTGGTTTTCTTCTCGAATCTTGTTTTTTTAATGATCCCTCTCCACAATAAAACATGTACAATTAACTTTTTTGGACCTTGCAAAGGCTTTTGATACAGTGTCTCACCAAATATTACTTACCAGATTGATGGAGGTGAGCATATGTGGGCTCTCTTCTAGTTGGTTCTCTTCATACTTATCTGATAGAACACAGAGAGTCAAATTGGGTGATAGTGTATTTAGTGAGCCTCTTTTATTGAGATTCGGAGTACCCAAGGTAATTTTCTGGGATCTATATTGTTCTTGATATATGTCAATCAGTTGTGTAATCTTTCTATCAGGGGTAAGATTATTACTTTTGCGGACGACACGGTTCTTCTATTCGAGGGCCGAACATGGGATGATGTATTTTCAAAGGCTAACGAAGAATTACGTGTAGTTAAAAAATGGATGGACTCAAATTTATTGACTCTAAATTCCCAAAAAACTAAATACATCACATTTAGCATATCTACAAGAACTCAAGTACCTACAAATAAATACATAACACTGCACACTTGTTCACCCATGGCTGACTTTAGTTGTGTTTCTTTGGAAGTTAGTTGTGTTTCTTTCAAGGGTTGATAGTATAAAGTACCTCGGTGTTTATGTTAATCAGTTCCTTCGTTGGGAGGTCCATATTAACACTTTGAGCACAAAAATCAGAAAACTAGGATACATATTCCGTATGATTCGAAATGTGCTCAGTAAAAATATTCTTAAAAGTATATATTTTACTTCGCCTTATGTCAGTCAGCACTTTCTACTGTGTATCAGTTTGGGGGGGATGCACCTTAACCCAAAAGCACATATTGCAGGTTTCCCAAAAATTGATTGTGAAAATAATTAATAAACTTCCTGGCCGGTATCCTACGGCGGAGCTTTTCAGAGAGTATGGGGTTCTGAACATAGCCAATTTGCATCTCAAATCCATTCTCTGGCACTACCATCGAGAGGAAGGGAAGATGCAGACTCAGCAGACACACATGACACGCATGGCAACTAATGAAATGTGCACCATCCCTAGAGTTAAAACCTCTTTTGCCCAAAGGCAATATGCTTATTTGGCTCCCATGACGTACAATGGCGTGCCGAATTCAATGAAGACAGTCGAACAGAGCGTGGTTGTTATTGCGACAGGATTTTGAGTACTTGGGCTTTCAGGATGAATGACGTGTGGGAAAAATTGTGTGGGTTCTTGAGTGTGGATTTCTTCTTGTTGTTTTGTATTTCTGTATATTTTTGTGTTAATTTTTATTCTTATGATTGTGTGCGGTATATTATGGGATGAATATTTTTGGTTTTATTTTTGTTTCATTTTGGGTTCATTTTTGGTTTTACTTTTGTTTTTGTTTTTATTCTTATGATTGTGTGCGATATATTATGGGATGAACAAGTTTGGTCTTTCTGCAGTGATGATGTGTGAAGAGTTTGATTCCGCATGATACTTCCAGTTGTAATTGAGTGTCACTGTTTGTCAGGTTGATGAGAACGTGCAATGGGGTTTTGTTTTTGTGTAATAAAAAATCGGAAAGAAGTATCGATTTATTTTTTCATGCTAAATATCCTCAGTGAGATACAGGCAAAAGCCTAGTTTACTGGGGATACGACAAATGAAAGGCGACAAATCCAGATCCAATAAAATAATGTATGTCTAAATTAAATTACCTGTTGTTTTTTCGCAAATTATGTATATTTCTTGTCATGTTTAATAATAAATAAATAAATAAAACTTCGTTTCAATGGTAAAGCAAAAAAAATACATGTTAATAACAATGTAATAAATATTTTTTTTGTGGATATAGAGAACCACTTGAATAGGTAGTAATTTCATTGTTTATTCACAAATTTCATTTGTTTGTCCTAAATGTAAAACACTTAGCTAAAACATTCACGTTCTGCTTCAAATCCTTACACAAACTTTTATGTAACTTGTTAGATGTAGTACAAATTATTTGATAATTTAGTCAAAATATTTATATTCATTGAAGATACATTTTTTTAATGAATCTTGTTGCATATCGCTAGATATATTTCTTGATTGGTATTTCCTTTTAAAGATTCTTCGGTTAATTAATCCCGACTAAAACGGAAAAGATTCCTATTTTGTTCGATAAGTGAGAAGAGTGGTAAAGGGTTAGAACCGATAGATAATCTTCCACACGGATTCCAGAGAATTACTGAACGATTATTTAAATCAACATGTTTTAATTAAATCTTTGAATGTTAATCGTTCATTATTTTCTTTTATAATTTTATTTCTATTTTATAGCTGTAATGTAAATCTTTCATCCAACACTGAAAACAAAATTCTTAAAAAAAAATTCTGCTCGGTTGGAAGGCCTTGCACTTTGGGAGTAAACCAACAAAATTTTACATTGAAGTGTTTAAATAAATAAATAAAATAAGTATTTGTGTTATTTTATTTCTAAAATTATTCCAATTGTTTTCAAAATATAATTGATCTAATACAACATGTGTATATTCAAAACATAACCTATTCAATGATATAAATATATTTTCAAATATATTTACTACTTAAAAACCTATCGAAAATTAGAGAGAGATTGATTTAAAAAGTAGTTTAAAAACCGAAGTGTAATGTAACATATAAATTCATTGACGTGTTAAAACTTGTCGAAAACATTAAAATTCTCCGAGTTTAGTTTAGCAGTAACAGGCGACACGGTGAAACAATTAAATTCGCAGACTATTTCGTGTTGCTAGTTGTGTTTCCCTTTTTGTTTTTGTGATGTGTCTACAGCTGACACAAACAAGTGGAACACACCGATTTATCTTTTTAAATTCATTTATGCTTTCCAATAGGTTTTATCGAATGTTAAAGTTGGAATAATCACAGTCATGGCAAACAAAGATAACGATATAAAGATTGAACCGTCATTTCATTCATTATACTTGATCTAAATAAAAAAAATTACCACTACATCTCGATCCGTCGACCAATCTGTAAGCGTTTAGAGCAAATCTACATCTGGCCGATCGCCGATAAATGGAGGTCCTGTTAAACGGAGTGGCACGTAAAAACGCACATTTTATTGGAGAGTCGACGATGCGTTTGCCTAAGTTTTCCCTACTTTGATAGAAATAGTATTTTTTAATATGGATCAAATGCGAAATAGTTAGCATTATGCAAGATTTGCACAAGATATTGCACAAGTCTAAAAGAAGTCACATTTCAGTGAGTGTAAGAAGACCCAGACAATCACATCGTTAATAGCTGCCATCGTTAACAACAGCACTGTGAGCATTTTCTGAAGGCATGTGAAAACTACATAATTTAACGCCGGATTGGTTTAAAACGGACCTGGTTTAAAATTGGGGTATTTGAAAAATATTTTAAAGTTACACCAACGTAAATAAATACATGGAAGTAGCTGTGTCATGGCTGAAGACGATACATTGCATGTGAAAGCTGCACTCAGAAGTTGCATCTAAATATTTGCCATAACGTATCCATATGGTAACTTTTGAAATAGTGACTTTAAAGTATATCCTACAATTTCAAGTATCTCTGATATACCACGGAAAAAGGAAACTAAAACAGATTGGATTGTACGGTTTATCATGACCAAATTTGCATTTTAATCAGTTTAAATATGAACGCTCTTAATATATTTACATTTCATTATCAACGTTTTTTTTTATATATATTAGATAAAAAAAACTGAAATGCATAGATTGTCACAACGTTTTTTTCATACTTTATTTATTTGCTTTATTTACTGTAAGGTAAAACAATTATCGGAAAACAAAGGTTTCTTCATGTTTCTGTGATTAGAATCTTTGAATATAATGTGCTAATAGCGTTTGGTATATTTTCGTGTTATTAGGGATTGAGAAAAAATACTTCAAAGTATTATTTTTTTAATAAAATATTTTTAACAATCATGCATGGTTTCAAAACATCTGATTTGAAAAATAGCACTTCGAAGTATTTTTTCCCAAACGCTATTAACACGGAAAAAAATATAACAAACGCTATTAGCACGTTATACAATATTATTAACGAAAAATTATGCAGCAGAAAAAAATATTTAGAACGTTTATCTTTTTTTTAACAAATATATATGGAGATAAATTGTATAGTTATTAACAATCATGAATGGTTTAAAAATTTCTGATTTGAAAAATAGCACTTTGTATTTTTATTTTTATAAGTATTTTTCGCATTAACACGGAAAAAATACACCAAACGCTATTAGCATGTTATACAATATACAAACGAAAAATTATACAGAAGAAAAAATATTCGAAACATTTTACTTTTTTATACAATTAAATATGGTAATAAATTGTATAAACGTCATCCGTTGTTACCATCTTAACGCAGGATATTGAGAAAAAATTTATTATTTTTTTTGTATACAAAAAAGTTTTTTTTTTAAACATAATCACACACAATGATGTATTGTAACTTCAATAACCATTTGTTTTCAATTCTGTTTGAGCTTTGTCAAAAATAAATAGAGGTTTTTTTCATATTTTAGTAAATAGTTATTTTCAGTTCAACCTCTGATATTTTTATTTAATTTTAAAAGAATATTTTTATGAATAGAATAAATACTTCTGGAAAACAAAAAGGAGATGTAGGGACTGTGACCGGTAACTTATATGACGTGTGGGTGGTGTTATCGATAGCAAAACGGCCACCTGGAAAACAATGGATGTGTCATTTGACGGGGGTAGCGAAGCACGGGAATGCGAATCTAAGACCCCCAACGATATTCAGCGTGCTATCGCACGGCTATGTAACTCGATACTCGCCAGTCAAGAAATATTTAACAATGGACTGAGATTAATTAATTGCATAAAGATAAAAGTTTATATTAGGTGCAATGTCTGAGAGATAAAACATTGTCACAAGTAGATATTACGATACATCACTGAGAGATCGTTAATGTTGAAAGGTTGCTTTATCTTTTTTATTAATTCTGTGGGTGTAATTTTTACTTATTGTGGAGTGTTATTTTTTAGGAAATGTGTATATTTGAATAAAAATACAAAACTGATTAACAACGAACTTTTACCATATTTAAATTAATAGTTTTTCACATTATGGTCTTTTGCTGTATTCAAATATCAACTTAACCTATGATCATGTAATCTTCATTTTTACAACCAAATGTAACAATTTTATGTTAGTAAATTTTATCATTAACTCTTATGGTGCTTTAAACTAGCCCCATTGAATAAGGTTCATATCTTTGGTGTGATTGTTTCTTCAAAAATCAAGAGAGACATTAGAAGTAGTACTGAGAGATTCAACCAACTAGTTAAATCCAGATGTCTTTTGCATAACCACTAGCCCCCATCCCCTAGGTTGAAATTTTGGCACAGGTTTCATTATGATCACTATGTCTCTGGAGCAACTACCTGATATTGCTAGGATGGAGTAATATCGGGTCCTGGCAGATAGTGTGTACCAAGTAAAACTTTCGGAGTAATCTTTGGAAATTACCTTCAGATTCGCCAATAAGTGTGGCATCGTCAGCTTATTGTGATTAAAGATGTTGCAATTAATACTTTTAAATTAAATTATTTATTTCTAATTGAAAAGTATGTTAAATTGATTTGGACTTGCGTCAGATTGACAGCAAAGTGCAATGTTGCCTTGTATGACGGACGATAATGAACATCATAATATATCTCAAATATCATTCATTGTTCATGTTGATTGAATAAACCATAATGGATTATGTACTCAATAGTAATTACTGTAACAATACCCGATTGATTCAAGGCACACTGCAAGGAGAAGGGTAGAGGAGTCACGGGGAAACGTATGTTCTATTACACTGTTCATTCTCCTCCACAATATCGATTACATAAACTACTACAGAAAATAAAACAGATATACAATTTCGAATACATTCATAGTTGTGAAGTGTGTTTGCAGTTAACAAAAAAAAAAGCTTTAATAAAAGGGTTTAAAAATAAAAGACTTGTAAATCAGTAACCTAATTAAAACTTATTTCATTTCTGCCACCTTGAGTTTTATAATTCGTCTAGACAAAATTAATTCAAAATTTATCACACGAAAGTTTATCATTAATTGAAAAAAAGTTTATTAATAATAAAGTACACAAATAGGGAATTTGTACACGAGTTACTAATTTGAACAATAAAATCCACGAATGTATAACATATTTATTAGTCGATATTTCTGAAAACACGTTTGTTTGTACATATAATCTCCGTGGTCTTCCAGCTCCCTTTAGAGCTCATTTTTTTTAATTGTTTCATTTATTAAAAATAGTTAATATTTTACTGGCTGGTTTGAAAAGCCAAATGGCAACAAACTACCAGGTTGTATTGTGTACACTTTAGGTGTTATAATATATAACATAATAACAATATAAAAATAAACATTAAAACAGATATTGAGATAATGTAAAAATTTACTTGCTTGTTTGAAAGCCAATTGGCAACAAACTGACAGGTTATATTGTGTACACTTCAGGTGTTATATAATAACAATAGAAAAATGAACATTAAAACACATGTTTAGATAATGTAAAATTTTACTGACTGGTATGAAAAATCAAACGGCAACAAACTGCCAGGTTATACTGTGTACAATTTAAGTGTTATATAATAATATAAAAGTAAACATTAAACTAGATGTTGAGATAATGTAAAATTTTACTGACTGGTTTGAAAAGCCAAAAAGGTAATAACAATATAAAAATAAATATTAAAATATATGCTGAAATAATGTGAAATTAACGCTGTAGAGATGCGTGAAAGAAATAAAAATTAAAGAATCAGAAATAATTGCATTGATAGAGTGGGCGTTATTCGTAAGGTGAAAAAAGGACTGGGAAATGTAGAGAAAATTAATTACGAAACGATTGTGCAAGTCATGAGTGCATAGTGCGTCAAAAAGGCATTCCAAAAAATCAGTAAGGTTAAGGGAAACAGTTTTTAAAAAAAAAGTTAAATAAGCAAGAATAATAGAGAACTATGTTTTACTCGTAAATATGGAAAATGTGAAACTTGTGCATGTGATAATTGAAGCATGGAGATATTTCCCTCTTGCTGCCTCTCAAAAAGTACGGCGTGATAATATGTATGTAAAGATAGTGTCGCTGAAGATTAATCGCCTAGAACGGGAAACTTTTTACTTAAGTTAAGTCTGAAAGGTATACGATCCAAGTTGGTTTCTACTGTACAAATATCTCGCTTTCACCCTTTTTAAGTTATTGTGGTTAATATTCTACCGCCTATCAGTTATTAATGTGCTTGGTTGAAAATAACATACATGATGTTTGCCAACTTTTTTTTAACAGTACGATTTTTTTATAAAAACTTTTAACTTAAGACAGATTTCCTATTTTTTTGTTTAATATCTGTTTTTCTACATGGTCCATAATAAAATAAATATGATCATGATTAATTATCAAGGTATCAGCGAAGAAACTGAAAAAAAAAGTTTAAATACGTATATTATCAATAATTTATGAATGTTGAAAAATAAATTATCACTTGTGTTTTATATTTTATTGATATTAAGATATATAACACATGTTCATTAACAATTGTTATATCTTCATATGGAACTTAAATATTTATATAGTGTTTGTTTAAGATAGTGAAAAAAGTGGTTTGAATAGCAAAATGAAAGAAAAAAACAACGCAAGGGGGGAAATCAAACCTCACTTAAAAGCTGTGTCTAAATTTCGTTCCTATTTTAATTCGAGATTAGTAGGTCAGTCAAAATTCCAAATATCACAATGTGCGACTTATTGTGTAAGTAATTTCTCGACTAAGATTTTTCAAATACTGGCTGTATTAGTTCAGTGCTTTTACACAATAAATAAAGATATTTGTTCTTTCTAATAAATAAAAATGCGTCAATCCTCATAATGAATTATTTAGAAATATCCATTGATAAAATAAACGTGATCGAGATGCTACAATTTGTAGAACATCGAAAATTTAATCAGTTCTTATAATATATACTGTGTCTCTAATAACGTGATCGAGATGCTACAATTTGTAGAACATCGAAGATTTAATCAGTTCCTATATCAATTTAAGTCTTAATAAAATATAAAGGAAATATTAAAAATGGAAGAAGTGTTGCTTTCGATATTACAATAAAGATTTAATAAGCCTGTTATGATATCTTAAATAAGTTCGTTTCAAAATTATAAAATGATTGCTAACTTTAAGGGATATATCAAATATAAAAAAATGAGACGGGGATGCTAGGGAATTTAATTAATCAGTTGTATCCCTAATCTTTGCTGAAATACTTTATTTGAAACCAATATTTTTTTGTTCCCCGTGGACAATCAAAGGCATTTTCACCTTGTGTTCTGAGGTATAGTAAAATCCTTCTTATCGCTGTTGTAGTCAACTCAATGCAATCACCATCAATTTAATATTCTTTAATTTATCATATTTTATGTATATACTACAACTTGACCACTTTATTGTAATTTATATAAGATAACAGGAAGCTGATTATAAAAAAAATTAACTCTAAAACATCCCTCGTGAAAGACAACCGAATCTGTAACACTTGTTTCAGATTCGGTTGTCCACAATACTATGCAGGTTTAAAGTTTTATATGTTTCAGGAACAATTTTATATCCAACTATAAAGGAATAATTTGAATCAATTTTTATAATTCAAATTTGTAATGGCTGGGTAAATAACTTGATTGCTTTAATTAATGTTTAAGCATTCAACCATAAAATTTGAAATTAAAATTACTATTAAATCAAACAAATCTAATATTAAGTAAACATGAAGGTGGGAAAAACAAAATTTTCGGTTTCAATGAAACCATTGCTGAGCAACCAAATTGTATGACTTAACATGTAAAGAGAAAAATCTGAAAGTGAATATTTTAAAATCCAAAGGCTGGTGAAAGAAAAGTGTGACAGGAAAAGAAAATGCGATATATGTATGAATAATGAAAGATAAGTCCATACTAAAGTATTCTAATATTTAGGTAGTGTGTTCTCAGATGACGGAAGAGTTACGAGGGATAGTTAATGGCGTGTAGCAATAGAAAACAAACTCAATGAGGCACTAAAACATATACAAGTATACTCCGACCGAACAATATTAAAATCTGCCAAGATGATAGTCCACAAAAGCGTTTTATTACCAACTTTGATGTATGGGAATGTAAGGTGGACGTGTAATAAGACTGAATAAAGCCAAAGAAATACTGAAGAAATGGGAAAAATACATAGGGTGACAATGTATGACCGAATACGTAATGAAATGCTTAGGGATGAGTGTGAACTTAAGGCTGATGTCTTTGAACAGCTTACTTAATACTTTATAAACGAAATAACCACTTAATGGTTGGGCCGTAATCAGGGCGTGCTTTCCCTTATGTCCTGAATAGAAATTTAACTATTAATTTTGTACAAAAAACACGAGTACCTTTTATGTCATTTATATTTAACAGAAATAATATTATTTAGTTTTTTAATTGAGTAGCCAACCGCCTATTAAGCGAAACAATCCACAAACGACTTAATCAAACAGACAACGTTATGCATATAAAATGTAATTCGAATTGAACAATCCTTTATTACAGGATACGAAAAGGCTAATGGCTCGCAAAGGAATTATCAAACTGAAGAATTTCAATCAAACGAGTCGTAACTGAACTCGTTTGAGAAAATTATTAACGTAAATCGTTTATAATTAATTAGAGTTATCAAAATGAATTCATGGCTCAGATTCCAGAAAAAAACAAACTTATTTAATGTTTGTCATTATATATTATTTAACTCGTTTTTTATTACTTTACTTTACCATGGAGAGTCATTCTCAAAGATATGAAGGATAATAAAAACCGACACAATATTTTCAATAGAAAACTTTGTTTAATATTAAATGAATCAAAATTAGGTACAAGCAGCAATGGACGTAAAGTGAAATATAATACCATCCTAAGAGGAATCTAAGAAAAGCTGTGTTCAGATGAAGCGACAATAGACCGATGGCGTATATGGTATTCTGTTTGTTTTTTTACAGATAGTGAACTTGACAGTAGAAAATGCTTAGAAACACGTGCACTGAGAATAATACATAATATAGTTATAATGTGAACTAAATGCTCATGTATATTGTAAGATGAATAAGAGGAATTTGAGATTGTTTGGGTATGTAGAACAAATGAACGAATGAATGAAGAAAGACTAACATAACACATATAAAGTGCAACTGTGAGCGTAAGGTGTGCTAGAGAAACACCAAGTAAAATATGGTTGGATCGAAATGAATGAGTTGGAAGGAAGTTATATTATATACTCGGAGTTGTATGAGAAGGGCGAATAACGCAGAAGAAGCGAAAGGTGTATGCTGGAATCGGAAAATCAGGCTTTCTAGTCTCTCTCTGTCTTTCTTGGTAGGAAAACGGCGTGACAGTGCATACTCGTACAATATGTATGTACGGTGGAGAGAGCAGCTTCACAAAATGGTTATCAGCACATGGTATTTCGAATAAATTGTCGACGATCTGAATATGTCTTTTTTGGTTATAATATGCAAAAAGGGTATCGATCCGAATGTGGCAACTATAGAAGCATCACGAAATATTTATGCTAGAGTTATTGTTGAACGACTACAAACACTTCCAAAAAAAAAAACAATTCCGGTGTACTCGTATAATGCAGATTTTCAACCGTCACGTTACCATCGATATCATTTTATTGGCAAGACAAATACAAGAGAATTGTTGTGAACGAAATTTGACTAGTAATGTGGATTTTATCGATATGTTATAGTATTTGATAATAAGATTAGTAACGTAGTATGAAACATTTTAGCAAAAATTAGTTTATCTTCAAAATTTAATAAAATTTGCGTTCTATAACATTTTATGATAACATTTTATTAACAGCTAACTCGGGATCAAAACGGTTTTGGGGCTTTTGCAACAAGTCCCATAGGGCGTGTTTACCATAATAATCTAAGAGAGTACAGCATGCAAAGAACGCTTAAAGAATGGGAAGGTACCTTCTCTATGGGGGTTTAAAAACCCCAAATCTCCACTTGATAGAGGATGCCATACTTAAAAGCACGTTTTGCTCGTGTGATATAATACATTTGGGCGATGGGACATGATATACATGTACACGTGTAAATGTAGCTAGACTTAATTTATATGATAATGGATCAAAGTAGCCAGCTCCTTACAAGCAATATCTATACCATCTCGAAAAAAGTGTACGAATTTCTATATATAGATCTCACAAACGATGAAGGAGGCTTTGATAAAAACAAATTAAAAATAAATAAGGCAGTCTTCTCCGTTTTCGTGTAAGGTAAAGAAACATAAACGTTAAAGGAATCGGAGAAGTTAAGTATTCATGTCTTTGAGATGTGAAAGTTCTGAGGTTCGTTGCGTATCTTATAAACAGCCATGCGTACTTGTGCTTCAATCCTGACAGAGTTGCAGATTTAAGAGAGACTGTTCTCCATCATATGCATAGTGCAATTACGAGTATTTGACCATATTACTAGGAGACATCCTGAATGTCTAAGGAAGCTGCTGGAGGGGGGCGCAATTGAGGATATAAAATCGCGTGGACTCTTTATGGTGAGGATTTGACAAAATACGAGTGTCGTCTAATCAAGGTCACTTTTCTCAGGTATATGGTGTGAATGAGAATTAAGAATATTCCAGAAATGTGCCATGATCCGGTGGATTGAATGCTTCTCTTTCATAATTCCATTCCGGCACTCATCTGATTATTTTTTACATAAAATATGGAATATATCATATATTTTGTTATTTGTTTTATCCAACACTTTATTCCACTTTTTTCTAATGGTATAACCCTACCGGTTTCAAGGTTTTCACCTCATCACCAGGGGAGCACAAACCAGACACAAACCGTATTGTTTGTGCTCCCCTGATGATTAGGTGAAAGCCTTGAAACCGGTAGGGTTATACCATTAGCAAAAAATGGAATAAAGTGTTGGATAAAACAAATAACAAAATATATGACATATTCCATATTTTATGTAATAAATCATCAGATGAGTGCCGGAATGGAATTATGAAACAGTGTTTGATAAAACAAATTACAGTGTATTTAAAACTCCACAGTGTTAATGTCTTAACTATAAATAAAAAGAATATATATTTATTGATCTTATTCGTCATATTTTGAAACAAAGTAATTACAATGAAATATAAGTTACGTTGTATATTATTTGCGCGATAGTATACAAAAATCTTTATTTGAAATATTTCTTGTCTACTGAAAGCCATATATTATGAGATTATATTTATTATCGTACAAATAAGCTTATAAATAAACTAGAATTTAATCCAAAAGCTCACGGAATACATTGTTCGGAAACACAAAAGATTCAATTCTTTAATACCAAGCTACTAACTATTGAAAGGAAGATAATTCTTATTGTGTATATTAATACAAACTTAGCAGAAGAGTGGACCAAAATTCGTTATTCTTATATTTTTTTTCAGTTAGCAGCAAATTACTTTCACTCTGAACTTTGAAAAAGAGGAAAAACTTTAATCTTTGTTGTTGCAGAAATTTCTATAGGAGTGATTAAGTTTCAAATGTGATCAATTACGGGATTTTATACATTAAAAAAGTCAAAGCGCACGTGGTCGTAAATTTGTAACAATTTATTCTCTTACTTACTCGTATCTCGTAAATGTATACATTGAGTAAATATAAAAACCCACAAACCGTTATATGGCTTTAAAGCTACAAAGCGGAGAATCATTTTGTCGCCAGTGCCACCGGAGATGATTATGAAAACCAATTTTAGATAGGCATATCCTCTATTAGATGGAGATTGGATTGGATCTAGTACTTACACAGCTTGCCTGCGTCTTCAACTGGTATCAGTTGAACATTTTTTTGACTGATACTAGTTGAAGGTATGAGTCAAACCAACTAGGGTACACATCCGTAGCCTAGTTGGTTAGAGACCTGTCTTCTGACCCGGATGTTGCGGGTTCGATTCTGCAAATTTAAAGTTCCTGTTTGTGTTGAACAGTTTCACTTTTGAACGTCTTTGTATTTTATTGCAACCTTGGACTTATATAGTACAAACAAACTGAAATGAATTTTAAAGTAAAAGTTTTAAATTTTGTGGATCGGAGTTTGTTACCCGTCATATGTTATGGCTTCAAGAAACTTAGTTTCGTCCATTTTCTTATTGAAGTCAATATTGGAGTTGTTTGTTTATAACTAAATTCATAAAAAGACAAAGATCAAATAATTGCAAACTTATGCTAAATTTAGTATAATCAAAACGTTATCAATGAAATATTACAATTTTAACCATGTAATATTATAAAATTGATAGTACGTTTAGCTTTCAGCAATAATTATAATTTAATGCATTTTAAACACGAATAACACAAAATCTTACGTATTTTGTAAAGATTTGAATGCCAATTTCAGATACAATATTGTTTCTTATAAAAACCAAAAGAGTTTTTTTTTTCGCGTACAAAAGTCTCTTGAAGTTGACAAGCCACTTCAAGATATTTAGAAAATAATTGTTTTCTTAAAGTTAAATTGAATGTCAGCAAAAGTTTTGCATTGATTTCACGTGTATTTATTTCTTTTGGTTTTAATTTTGAAATAAAAAATATTTCTATGCGATTTTTTATCCATCAATACGCTGTAGTTTTATTATCCACTCAACACTGCAGTACATCCATCCCGTACGACATGTTTTATGATACGTTTCTTATTATTATTTCCCATTTTATTTTAAACTAAATAAGTCGTAATTAATTCATCAATACGCTGTAGTTTTATCCATCAATACGCTGTAGTTTTATTATCCACTCAACACTGCAGTACATCCATCCCGTACGACATGTTTTATGATACGTTTATTATTATTATTTCCCATTTTATTTTAAACTAAATAAATCGTGATTAATTCAAAGTAATTTAAAAACGCAATTATTTTAAGTTTTGATATACTTGAGTCACTTTATTTTGTGTTTTATACATAATGATTTTTCAATTCTATTGTTGATTTTCATTTTTGTTATGTAAATTCTTTAGATATTTGTTTGATTGCTGTTTTTCTTGAAATTTGGTTTATTTTTATATTTGTTTTTTGTGTATTTGTGATTGTTCTTTGATTTATTAGACACAAATAAATATTACGAAAAGTGCAAAATATTGTAAGGTTTTTTTTTTCATTCGTTGCATCACACTTTTTAAAAGCAAAATGCATTACGTCACAATATAGTCTAAATAAATAGGTACTTAAATTACATAAAGCTATAGGAAGTATACCTATAGGAAGTCACAAAAAAGGAATGATTTATTTTCGCAGTACCTTCTAATGAACGTTTCTTTTCGCAGTACCTTCACATATGTCTGCATTGATTTCCATTCAAATGATAAAGCGTTTATATCTTAGTTTTTAAGAAGTTCTCAAAAATGCAGTTTATCCGATTCCTTCAAGCGAATGTGGTTCGATTATTCATTTTGATCATATTTTGCTTTGGATTTTCCCTGTGTTTTAATTAACTGATATTTTACCGAAGATTTTTTTTATGTTGGTTAATAAAAGATTGATAACCTTAGGAAATAATTCGAATTAGAAAATCTGTGATACTTAGGATACATAGAAGTAATTGAACTTGTTTTGTTACATAGAAAATATGAACAATGAAAGATTTTTAACAAAGGAAGAAACCCGTGGCTCACTTAGTTAAGTGCTTAACCTCTACTTAAAGGGTATCGGGTTCAATTCCCGACGTATCACAAAAATAAAAATAGGGCGTCTCAGTCTTATTAAGGTGTGTGCGAGTTTGGTTGCCTGTCCACATGCATCAGTATTTTCAACACATACGACAAAGAACTGTGAATTACTTTCTCACTTCAGGGATTCTTAACCTGAAACATGATAAATGTTTATAATATACATTGGGATGTATTATCCGAAGGAATTCTTTTATTTTTTATAATATTTGAAAGACGATGAAACATTTGTCATAAATAGTTTTTTTATTTTTCGTAAAAAAAATGCTTGATCATATATTATGCCATTGTTAATATTTTAAGTAAATATCTTTAGTAAAATAATTTAAACTAGTCTTAATTTAAAGGTTATAATGTTAGAATAATAAAACAGGAAATTGTTAGCGAAAACGAAACAGAAACTTTGGATATTCCGTCAAGGACGTGAAAAGGGTTTGTATAGGTATGGATGGAAACTTAAGTTCTCTCCCAGAGAATCCCCTACAGAGTTTAATATAACTACCAATTACCGGATTTTACGACGCCAAACCAGATTCATCATTCTGTCTCCCCAGAGAAGCAAGCGGAAAACCAACATCCTTTTTATCCATCAAGGATGTTAAATTAAATGACTGTACAGTCCAAATGTTAAATTTTCTTTTGGATAATAAACTAGTGTGTTTGTTTGATTAATAGTTTTCTGCCCATATATGCAAGAATTATGTCCTTGTAAACTTCACCAAAATAAAGACTCACTTGGGAGTTTCAAGTTTGAATCCCGATGGTACTCAAGAGAATGTATCACAGTCTGGATTGTTCACAGAACATATTTCTGTTATAATAAAATACCACATGGGAATAAGCCCGCAAACAATTGAAGTATAATACAATTATTCAAAGGCTTTGAAAAATAGTTGTCATTCATTACTGTTTTTAATAATTAATAATTGATCGTCTAGACACGGAAATGAATTAATGAGCAGTTTTTTGTCATGTGATATTTACATATACAATTGAATTGAGACCAGTATAATACAGTACAACCAAAAAATTATATAAAAGGTCTGAACATCAAAATAAAGATTAGAAAACTTCTGTTCACTGGAATAGAAAACTAAATTCTTGAATATATGACTATCGTTCTACCAACGGAAAATTCATATATTTCCTTCAGTAATCGGATATTTTCGGTTTTATATAATTTTGATAACTTAAAAAAAACGATTAGCGTAACTCATCATCATTGTCTTATATTTTTCTTTTTTCGGGGCTGCAACCTTTATAGTGCCATTGAGAGCTCGGGCTAGAGCGCTATATAGTGCCTTTATAGCGCTCTAGCCCGAGAATCGAAATAACTATTCTTACAAAACAAAAAGTTAAATATCAGAATATGACTGGTTGGATGGATATACGATCGAGTACTTCCCTCTATGAATATTCACAGTGGCGTGTTAGTGCCCGTCTTGATGTATGGAAGATAAATCAGATTAAATTCCATGTTTCGCAAAATAAATCAGATAAAAATGCATATCTCGCAAAGATTATTTTTTTAATAACGTGTAAAGGAGTGATCAGATTAAAATAGCTATTTTCTGAGATGGAAATGACAAGTAAAATAAAAAAAGAAATATTAAGATAGTTTAACCCGATCGAGATAATTTGTTGCGAAAACTAACAAAACAAGTATATTTGCCTTATAGTTAACAAAAGGAGAGAGAAGAAGAGGTGCACAGAAGAAAAAAATAACATATATTGCTGAACAAATTTTAACGAAACCGTTTTGATAGCTAAAGGTAAGAAGCAGGAAAGAAGCACCAGTAGTGCGTGAGCACGAGATGGATAAAATGGCTCGAAGCGAGAGATGTGTATGATAAGTGGATAGAAAAGCATAGTTATATGTCAAATCAACCTACCTCAGAAATAACATGTCATAATGATGTATGCGTATGATATTATTCTTACACATATTTCTCCGTTTTTCTAATTTTTAATATATTTTCTTTTGTTAAATAAATCTTATCTAATGAAAAATACGTTTTTTTTCTTTCTATACAGTTAATGAGCAACATCGTGGTGTTTATCTGCTGTAATATATGCGGCGTGATGACGCACTCCCCGAGAGAACTAGCTCAACGGCAGGCTTTTATGGAGACAAGGAACTGTATTGAGGCTAGACTTACAATGCAAAGGGAAAATCAACAACAGGTGAGTTAAATGAAACTTGAATAAACTTAACTTATGAATACTCAACTTATTGAATAACTTACATTAAAATCTGAACAACAGTATACTAAACTACACCGTGAGAAGGGATATAGAATTTCTTTATCTAATCCGACTCATTCCAAACGCGACCTTATTCGAAAATGCGAGTTACAATTTTGGAAAAACTTTGTTGAAAATAACAGCTCTTAATAACATATGTAACGAGGAAAAGTCATCTTTTTTCCGATCATGTTGCTGATAACACAAACTGCTCAATTATTAATCATAAATTTGTCTTCGTAGTTGAGCTATATGTAATTTAAAACCAATTTAAATGAAATATTTTACTGCCTGGCTGAGCTACGGAAGAAGTTTGAGCAATGGTATATATTTTTCCTTCAGAAGAGGCGAAACCTTTAGAGGTTATTCGCAGCTCATAGCAGCAGTATGAACACAGTTGTTTTGATCATACCGGTGCTATAATTTGAGTGTCGATATACCGTTTTAAATATACGTAGGTCGAAAGACCATTTTAAAATTTACCGAGTTTCTATGTATTCAGTTGGGTACTTCAATAACCAACGCCTCCAGTATTGAAGTAGAAATACTATTTTGAGGATAAAAGGTTTACCTTAGGGATTCCTCAAGGTTAGTCGACTAACATGCTCACTTAATTGAATATGATGAATGCAATACTTCCAAGATCCTCTATCTCAAATAACCCAACGAATGAAACCAAAGAAAAAAAACAGAAAACAGAAGTAATATATCCCCGAGACAAAGTCACATATTTTAGTAAATATTTAAAAAAAATCATCTTTTATCACTGGCAACAAAGGGAAATCGTACATGTTTTCTCATTTTAATTATTTTTTTAAATAAACTGTTCAAGACATTAAAATGTGCTAATTTACATTTTTTCAAATTAAACTAAATAATTCGTTTCTTTCTACAGCCATGCTATTTTCTTTCTTTCTCAAGTATTAACCGCTTTCATAAGTTAAATGTTTATCTTTTTCTGAAAGTTATCCGAAAAGTCGTATAACAAAATGTAAATAATAATTTAATCACAGTTACAACTCATTATACATATAAACTAACATATACAATATTGCCATATTAAAAATTATTTCGTGAACGTACAAATCTAAAAAAAATACTTAATATATTTAAAAATCTAACGGTCTAACTAGTGGTCTAACAAATTGACACCTTAGGTTCGATTACTAGCGATTTAATTTTTGGACTGGTTTTACTCTTAGACTACTTTACACATTGTTTTGTTACTTATGTGCTGCTTCTCTAAAAGTATGCAAAAAAAATCGCTATGTAAAAAACCTCTGCCAAACAAAAGGCTGGAGCAGATTAAACGTGTATAAAACATTGGTCTTCTTATAACGTTGATCTCCTTGTATTAAAATATTAGTTAGATCTGTCAAGATTCTTTTCATGCTGAAGTTCAACAGTTAGTACATAATTAACCAATACACGCATAAATGCCGACTATTCGCAGATTAGTTGACAATCTTATTCGGTCTCAAGGGATTGCAAATCTATCTATTTTAAAATGGATTTTGCTGTTTTTATTGAAAAAAAATCTTTATTCAAAAATAAAATCTACAAACTTTAAATGAATAACGATTTTTCAATGAACTCACATTTTTTTATTGTAATATCCACAGACTAAGTATAATGTTCTAAAAAAATGTTTACCACGTTTTCACAATAAAGTTTCCAATTTTCTTTTAAATTTACATCGTTAGGACTGAATTATAGCTGTTGGAGCCATTTTCTACTTCCTATTTGTGGCCATATTTTTGTAAAATTCTTATTGGAAATTTGGACGCTATAATTTAAAAGGCACCAATAATAATTTTAACTAACAGCAAAATAAAAGTAATTGAAAATTTTAAAGTTCGGCTACAAAATATAAGAGCCTATAAGAGGTATTTAAATTATTCATATTTGTAGGTTTTTGATCTGAAGACGAAAAATAGTAATTTAAAAATAACTTGTCTTTCTATTGCATACTTTTGAACGTTAATTAAGTTAATATTATATAAATTCGTATAGTACAATATGTTCACATTGTGTCGGCATGAGATTTATCTTGTCCCCATTATTTTAATATGGTTGTTCCCGTTACAATTTATTTGGTAAACTAGAACATAAGTCGTTTTATATGAGATCACTTACGAAATAAATAGAAATGTTAAAAAAATTAATTATTACTTAGGATTTTAAATAGTAACGTTTTAACGAGCATATTACTAGCGATTCTACAAATTTATTTTCATATTATTATTCATAGTTAAGACATAAAGACTGTGGGGGTTTAAAAACATTTTAATTTGTTTAGTCAAACAATGTTTAGTTATACAATGTTTAAACTTTGACACCGGTAGGGTTATACCGTTATATAAAGTGGAATAAACAGTATTTGACTAAACAAATTACATAGATATTATTTATTAAAAAGTATTGCATCGCCTTCTTTCGAAATTTAGAAATACGAGTATGGATACTTCGTACAAATTAGGGTGAATTTAAATTCGAATGTGTTACTTTTACATGTAGGAATACCTAATATGATTTTTGTAGTTCTTCTTTCTTCTATAAATTTCGCATATTTCTATAAGTATGGTTTTATTATAAAGTAAGCCAAACGTTGGCTGCAGCCTCTATCTTTTGAAGTTCATAGCATATTTATATTCATATTTGTTTTTCTAAATAGTCAACCTTTTAATTTAACTCAATATTATTATGTTGTTTATTATATATAATTAAAAGCCTAGTATTGCTGGTCATTATCGAAAATGCTATTAATTAAATGTCATGAAATACTTCAAACTAGTTCCAATTGCCTTCAATGCCTCTAATGGTTGGATATTATTGGGGTTTGCAAATGTTTTTTTTTTTCATTGTTTAATTTTTTTAATTGACTTACACATCCTTGAAGTTCTTCGGGTTAATTTTATAATTTTCATAATATACGTAATTTTATACTTTTGATAATATATTCAACGTTTTTATAGTACAAAAGTATTATTTATTCGCACACTGCATACGTTTCATTTTTCTGAAAATATTTAATCACCTTTATATTGAATGGATTGCCTTTTTAAAAAGAAACTTTTATGATGTTGAATGTAAATTATGTACTATTCCTTAACTTATGAGTCACAATTCGAGCTTAGATTTGTAACAGGAGTATTGCGTTCACGTTGCGCTACATTGTGCTAAAAGCTTTCGTGGGAAATAACTGTCATAAGTTGGAACACCCGACACTTGACTTGACAACAGTTATTACATTGAAAGAGCACGCATGTCTTCGCTGCGATGACACTAACGTGATACTGTTAACGCAAAAATCCACTGTCAATCAGAAAAATGTTACATTTACTTCTTTTGATTTAATACGACACGAAAATTATCTGGGCTATTTTTTTAGCTATAGAATTATTCTTATAAAAAAAATCTATTCTTAGATTTATGAAGTATAATTTGACTAACGTGGGTTCTAAGAGAATTTTATAATGTATGATATGTGTTGACAGGAATTATAAAAAAATATTTTCGCTGTTCTTTAAAGAACATCGACAAGTAAAGCTCGATAGAAACTCGAAGGTGGTCCAGTAATATAAATTAAAAAGATTCTCTCTAAAAATACAACTATGGTGTTAATTTCTTATACCTTAAATCGCAATAAATGGAAAGTAATCGCAATAACTCGAGAGCAAATTTACATAAGTTTCATAAATATTGACATATTTATTTGAAATTATATGAATATTATTGAATACTATTTAAATATTCAATCAACATTAATATTTCATACCACACAGCAAGCCGTTGATGATATGCTTTATGATAAATACCTTTGTCATCAATTCAAAGGTGACAATTTATTAAGTTATTTATAAGATTGAAAGTTTTAAACCTGAAAATGAAATATTTTTTTAAGCACAATTCCTTCGAAACATTTAACATAAGGTGGATATTTACATCTTTCAAGTTTCAGGATCTAAAATTAATGATTTTTCCATGGTATCGAGTTTTGAAAATATCGAAGACGATCAAACTTAATTCCAGTCCGAGGTGTGCATGCGATGTGTCTGGTGATTTTTTTCAATATTACAAAGAGAAAAATCGATACCCTTATGGGAACATGCGCTTAAATTTTAATTTCACAGTTTAAACACTTTGCATACAAAGCCAATGAACATTAACTAGGTTTTGAGAACATAAACTGTTTAATTTGTACCTGGCAATACTGACTTGAACGGCATGCCAATATGCATCAATCATTTTCCGCTCTATATTATTGGAAAGTCATGTTCTGCTTTTCATATATTATATTTTCCCACGACGTCAATATAGCTTTATTTTAATTTAAAATACATTAAACAAAAAAAATATTTATAATAATTAGATAAATCGTAATTTTTTTCTTACTATTAAGTGAGATAATATGCACCAAAATTTTATATTATTGTCAACATTGACATTACAATATTATCCATTAATACAAGTTTTGCTCAGATTTTATATGTGATGTTGGAGTTAACATATTTAAGATGAACTTTAAACGTTCTGTTTCTTAAAATTACCGTTTGGAATTCCTCACTTACCCACATATAAAAATGCTTATTGCACTAAATTTCAAACAATATTGCCAATGAATCAAAAACATCATGTTTAGCCTAGCGAAAGAATGTGCGTGTTCCACTTGGAGGGTTCGAATTCGATTCCGAATGATTACCAAGTAAAAATACTTAGTCTTGTTTTTTTTTTTTTGCTATCTTGCATATAAAATATTTTCTGGACTGTCGGAATAATTCGACAACGTAGTAAATTGCAAACTGTATTGTATACAAGGAGTTTAATTCAATTTAAATGTTAGTTTCTGTTATGTACACATCTACCTTTAGCTGACGAAAATAATCGTTTTATTATTTTCTAATAGATTATTTAAATAAAAATCCATCTATTTGTTTAGCTACAATTCAATTTCAAAATACACACCATTACTCTTTAGCACGAGTATCAAGTGTCAACAAGCAAACGTATTTCTCCTTAGTTTCCTAGAATACTCAAGCTTACTTATATCATGCTGTTGAGAACGTCACTTTGAATGATCGATCGAAATGACAGGGTCTGCTTATTTCATCAATTTCCTGAAGACGTTAGTAACCCAGTTCATTTATTGTACCTATACATATTAAGTTGAAATTATTAATTGATTGCCGGCGGCCGTGGTCTAAGAGTTAGTATTCACGTTATGAAATAAGGTGTCTTAGGTTCCCTTCTGGAAGGGTTTTACTGTTAAACGATTGCATATCTTGCATCATATTTTTTTTACAATTTAATTAATCCTCAATAACACAAATTAAACTCCCTATACAGTACTACAAGCGTACCCACAATGTTTCCATAGTTGTCAATGTTTGAGTACTTGTTGAAAAAAACAATTATCTTTATCAGGTATACTTTTTTTTTGATAAATAAATACTCACTCGAGTTTGTCAAACAACAAGTAGAGAGTTGCGGAAACTCCAAGTTTACATTTTTCATGGTTACAAAACTGTTGTTTCATTTATTAATGCATTGGCTAAAACATGGAAATATGCATTAGTTAAACATATAATAATGAAATATATAAAAAATTATAAGTCATAATAAAATTAAGATTCTGTTAGTTTTCAACCGGTGGCACTCAAACTTTTTCAAAGACTATTATTTTTATTATATTAAGAAATGCAAAATAACGCTAAACAAAACTCTGCTTAGCAAAATACTGCACAGATTAAAATCTCTCAGGTCCTGGCTTCTAATAGGAACTTTGCGTGTGATCTTTGAAGACTGTGTGCTCTATAATTGTTACTTACAATTTTAATTAAATATTGTTTAAAATTAAATGTAATGTTAAATCAAATTAATTGCACGATGAAACCAAGGTTTATCAAATAATCAGAGCGGCACTACACAATGGTTGATTGGAAAACGTTACAATGTCAACTAATATAAATTTAATTTTAATGTAAGTTTGTCGCCCAATCAAAGAAAATTTATTGTTTATCAAACCAGTGACAATATTTTGAAAATACAAAAAACTTTAAGTTTTGTAATCTCAATTGAGAAAATATAAGAATAAAAAATCTGTATATTTTCACAATTGTATTTTATTACACTTTTGTTATATATATATAGTACAACCTAGTTGGTATTATTACCACACAGCAATCTGTTCCGACTAACCGGAATGATGTTAAATGGACTTTTATGAAAATCGATTTTTTTTTAAATCTGGATTTCAACGGGAATCGAACTCCCGCCTCCACCCCCCACCACTGGCTGGAAGTCATGAGTCTTATCAACTGGACCACGGAGGTCGTCAAAATGATGTATTCACTTAATGAATACGAATAAATAAATGGAGAAAGTAAATTATGTTGTTTGGTTTTCAATACTAGCGCCAATATTTCAAAAATGTTAAAAGAACTTTTAATTTTTTAACTGGCTTAAATGATACCTGTTTCATTTTCATAAGCACTAGAATGTAAAGGTATACATATATTATCGTAATTTTTTGTCACTCAGATAGATAAATCTTTCCTTCTTTCCTTAGCTTCTTACAATAGAATAAAAAACAGCCTGCAAAAGACAATAGTTTTTACTTACGCAAGTAAGATCTCACGAGTGATGAAAAAAGTTTACTTTGATTCATTCATTAATTTTCCATTTGTAATTTAATCTTCTACCCCAATAATTTGAGATCTTAGACATTTTATTCAATTACTTGAAATTAAATTAAATATCTAGGAATTTAAAATACGATATTTAAGCATTTCAAAGACTATGTTTTTAATCATAAAATTAATTATTTTAAGATATTATTTATATGTCTGCTTTGGATATTTAAAATGTTCGTCTTCAATGTAAAAGTCAAATTACATATATACACTGTACAAAAATAGTCATGGAAAGAAAAGTAGTTTCGAACACTCAATAACATTTTTATATGTGAACAATTGTATCTTTGTCGGTCATTTTATATGTGAACAATTGTATCTTTGTAGGTTATTTTATATGTGAACAATTGTATCTTTGTCGGTTATTTTATTTTATATGTGTGTATTATTCGTTTATCTCCATCATTGAAAAGTTGTTAAAAGATTTAACAAAAAATCATAGTGTGCCAAACAATTTTTTAACAAACATTAGGCAACCAGTTTTGTCAAAGGAAGCTACAAGACCTTGTTGAGAACGATGGGGGAATCAGTGAAATTATAAATCATGCCAGCATACCTATTTGTTATCATTCGAATTGCCACTACGTTGCTAATTCCTTTTACCAAGTGGAGCATTCGCCGAGTCACTTGGTTTAATGGTCGCGTGCTAAACTCGCGTTCAGCGTAAAAATATAGGTTTGTCGAGTTTTGGGGCTAGATTTTGGCATATAAACAATTTTTTATGTTTCATAATCGACAATATTTAAAAAAAATATTCCGGTTAAAAAAACAGCTCTAAAATCATCAAATCTTTCAACGCAAATTATGTAGAGATGTATGTTGACTTTGAGAAAAAAAATATAGGAATAGTTTTCTATAGTACGATTTGATGTTTTTATTCGAAAGATTTCGGGATTTCTCCTTTTCTCAAAAATAATAACACCCTAAATCAAAGGTGGATAAAAGTTATCTTTTAAATTTACACAATCAGTAAACTACTCACATAGATAAAACGGTACCGGAATTTCTGAAAAAACCCTTGGAATAAAGAAATGAAGATTTTCCCACGCCATTCTAATAAGCTTCATCCGCTTTTACTCAATAACTTACAACTTACATCATGCCAGTAAAATTGTAATAAATAGCTATCATTGTTTTGTTATGTTACATATAATTCTTAACAAAGTAAATAATTACATAATGAGTGGGATAAGACTATTGAAATAATAAGTTATCTCAATATTCTTATTCAGGATTCGAACGCTCTGATTCAGAATTCGAAGAAATAATTGTTGACAGATAAAAAAAACAAGTTGAATGTAACGATAGCAAGATAGGGGCTGCGGTCATTTGATAAGAAATTTTCCCACATCTGACAAACAAAAATATCATAGAAATTTTATAAACGTCTCAGTGACGACTAAGATGACAGAACACTTTACATCCAAATGAGGATTCTAGGTTCCATTCTTGATGGAAACCAAAAAATGGTTCCCAGTCTGGAATTTCACGTTAGCCTTTTAATATATTTTAGGTTGGTTACATACCATCTCCCGACGGAGTACGCAGAGAGTAGAAAGCTCCAGACTTTTTCATCACGACACATTTTTTGCTTCTACATCCAAACATGTTTTCATACAACTCCTATGATTTTTACATTTCCTTCTTTCAAAATATCATTCACTTATTCATCAATACTTTCTTTGGTCTTCCTCTACCACGCCTTCGACTCACATTTGCACTGTATATTTATTTTGTTAGCATTTCTACATTCATTCAGTATACTCGTACATCCTCAAACCATCACAGTGTTCTTCACCTTTTCATTTAATAATTAGCCTTTCCCCGCCCCCGTCCCCCACAGGCAATCATCATCAAAGTATTTGGAAGGCAGAGTTTAACTCATCGTAATAATAACAAAAGGACAATTTATACAGCGTCATTTAGAGGATAGACTCTCATCAAGGTCACGCGATCTCGAGATTCGAACCCATTTTTATTAAACAAATTAAAAATCTAATGGCCGCAGCCCCCCATTTTATTGAAAAAATTAAAAACAGAGAAAAAATATGCTTTTTATGTTATTTATTAAAATATTTTTGAAGAAATAAAATAAAAAACCCGAAATATATGTCCACTTTTTTTTTCTCGTTCTTTTAGTTCATTTAACCATCAAGCAACTATTGAAAATTATTAAAAACCTTTACTATGTGGTCATCATAAGAAAAATACATTTGTTTCAACATTTAACAACTTCATTTAATTTCGTAAACATGTACTATGAGGTCGAAATAAGAAAACACCTTTATTCAACATGCACCAACTTTAATTTCGTAACAAGTTCTGTGTGAGGATAATTAGAAAAACCTGTATTCAACATGCACCAATATTTAACCTGTACAAAAATTACTGGATGAAGCTTTAGTCAATTTATCAATTACTTACGAGTACTTTAGAAAACCCGACCCGCAATTTTCCCTTTGTTATACTAATATGTTAAAATATTTGATGGTAGAATAGAATTGAAATATTCATTTAAAAAAAAACAAAACATTTTCTGTTTCACCACTTTACATTTTTGGAAACAGTTTAAAAGTATGACTTTTTTTTTCATTCTTCATATGGTTGAATATTCACTTAATATTATAAACCATATGAATATGTTTCGAATAACAATCCCCTCGACATGATCAATAATCATAGATTTGAAAAAAAAAAATTAATAATCTTTAGGGTATCCGTGAAAAAGTAATTTTATTAACTATACATGCAAACGCGTGGTTGTTATTGCGACAGGATTTTGAGTACTTGGGCTTTCAGGGTAAATGACGAGTGGAAAGGATTTATGTG
>CATKWJ010000464.1:0-19533 GCA_949825065.1 Odontocerum albicorne | reverse complement strand
TATTTTAATATTAAAATAATTTATAAATAAATAAAATATTTAATAATATTAAATAATAATTTAATAAAAATAATATAATACACCGTTTCACTTTTTGTGAAGCTCAGGCCAATTTGCCCTACCGCATCTATAGAAATTTCACTTCAAAAAACATATTTGGTGAGAAAACCGCAGTTAATTTACCATAAAAAAAATACGAACTACGAGTACAACGTATAACATATTATAGATATTCGATACGCGATATCAATACATTTGGCTTTAGGTGAAATGAAATGAATAACAATAAATAAATTAAATGAGTACATACATACCATCAAGTTATTTCCCTGTTGGAGTAGGCAGAAAGGACAGGGTGTCAAGACTTTCCTATCCCAAAACACATTTTTCGCTTTTTCTATACCTTTTCAAATAACTTCTACGAATCATCTACGAATCGTGAAATGCAATTCACTAGATCCAACCATACTTTCCTTGACCTTCCTCTGCCACGTCTTCTACTTACATTTGCAGAGTATATTTGTTTTGTTAAACCTTTCATCACTTTAATGAAAACATCACCCTTAAGTTCACATTTATTCCTAATCACTTAATTCTGTATTCTGTCAAACAGTGTCCCCCCATCTATTTTTCTCAGCTATCGCATTTTCCTAGCATTTGTTCGGATCTTTTTAGTATTTTACCACGTCCAAGTATCACTCCCATACATTAAATCTAACAATAAAAAAAATGTGAAAAATCCCCTTAGCAGATTTTGATTCGGTCCGTTTTGAGTGTTGTAAAAATATACTATATACAGCGATTCAAAAGAATTTTTAAGGTATTTTAAAAATGCCTATAAAACTCAAAATATTCGATTATTGGCAAGGAAGTAATGTATAATATAACTTACGTCTAGAGTTCAAATTTACACCAGTTTTAAACAGGTCTCGCTTTACCCATTTTTTATTCTATGAATTTACCATAGTATAATAACCCGCTTTTAAAATAAGAATTTGACTAATTTTTGTTATAGATTGTTTCAGACCGTTTACCATCATAACATTTGGTTAAATGTATCATAGATCAATAAATAAACGAATTCCCTTGAAAAACTCAAATGTTTTTTGAAAGGCATTTCCCTTCATGAATACAAATTAATGGTTCTCAAAAAGCAATTTTGTAGACAACTCCTGGATGTGACATCTTCGCAAACACGTAACACTCGTAAATACTCAGGTGAAGGATGGAGGAGTATCGGAAAGGACTGCTTGATGTTTTCATCCTCATACTTCCTATATTTTCTCCCCTAAAGACCTCCCCGGGGATACTGAACTCCAAATTAATTTGCAGCCAAGGGTCGTGTGAGGATTGAGGAAGAATCAGAGGGGAAATTAAAAACAAACATCTTTACGGAAGTGGATTTTTCTTCACTAATAGTATAAGGAGACGATTTAACAATTACTAGTAGAAAAAAGAGTGTTAGATAACTGAAAAACATTAATTTCAGAATTCTTGAAAATATAGGACACTTGATTGTATTTCACCTTAACTAAATAAAATATCAGTAATGTTAAAATCGCCATAAATCAGGACACATACGTTTTGTCAAAGTATTAATATTGCATATTGTAAGATACTGAAAGAAATAAAAATACTCACATATCATACAATGAATCAAACAGTGATAAAAAAACTTAATCAGTTAATTAAGAGATGCGTGGAGGAAATAGACTTAGGAAGGGGTAGATTGTGGTAGAAGGGAATAAACAAATAAAAACAACACTTTAATTTTACAAAAGGAATTGTTTTTTAGATACATAAAGCTGTCAAATAGAGAACAACTTGTGAGGTCTTATACTCGTTGTATATATTTTTTTATTTATAGCTGATAGAACTGAAACCTTATTTACATTCTGTGTTCGTAAATTTCATAGACATGCGCACGTAGGCTCTATTCTAGTTTGGTTTAACTGAAAATGTTATTCTATAGAACACTAGAGAGTGGAAGGTTTTTGCGCCAAATGGTATTTTTTTTGCCCGCTCAGGGCTTATCTTATAAATCCAGCCGTTTTTGATAGTCGTGGTTTTTATGTTCGGGATTATTATCCGAGGCAACGTTTCACAGATTGTTCTATCAACCTCTATGCAGAATACCCTTTGCAAATATCTGTAAGTATAACACTTTGAACTGCCTGTGTTCACAGATTAATTCACTGGCATGTGTCGATTAACTTCTTCAAGGGAAAATTGTTGCATTTATTATAAAATTTTCATGAATTGTTGTTTAATGTTTTTCGATATGAACATTTTTTTATATTATTTCTCATATCTAAATATTAAAAAAAAATGATAATTTTTATAGCGTTGTTTAGAACGAAGATTGTCCTTGAGAGCGCTTAAAATTGATGATTGGTTTGAAATATTTCTTTGTTTTTCTTGTCCCTTTTAATGCAACAATGTTTTAATATTCTTTCTTGTACAATTTAATTTATTGTTAGCAAAGCTTTGTTTTAAAATACAATTGCACGAATTGGAAAAATTTGTTTACAAATGATCGCTTTAAATAACTAAAAATTGTTGCATAAATTCATTAATTAAAAAAATAATTTATTCCAATACCTTAATCAAAGAAAGAAAAACCATTTATAAAGATATAAATAACTCCGTTTTATCCCCACGTTCTACCGTCTACTTATTCTTAATCTGTCACGATCTCATTTCAGCTTTTTATTTTTGAGTCTAAGCTAAAGGTTGCCTTCTAGTATTTTTGGAAAATATCACAGAGGTTTGAGTGGAACCTCTCAAAAAGGGAATGTCAATTTGAGGGTTTCTAAAGGTCCAATTGTTTCCTTCTGTATGTGCGCCACTTGTTGGATTTTTTCCAAAATAGTTATTTTTAAAAAAAGGTCAAAGCCAGATATGAGAACTGAATATAAATTAAAATTTAATTGCGCGTATTGTGGACATTTAAGAAATCCCATTATACACATTTAGCTGGAATTAAAAACTTAGTATTTTATAACTGTTCTTTTTAAAAGAATAAAGAATTAGGCTTAACAGTTGGAACTTGACAAGTCAAACGAATTTACCTGATTGATCTTTGCAGTGTTAGCTCTGAAGTATACGTTTATTTGCGAGATGCAGTTGTAAATGACAGTAATAGAACTAACGTTGGAAGACTATAACTTCTGCAATTTAGGAATGTCAAAAGAAAAATTGGTTGAAAAAGTATTTCCCTATATTCAAATCAATTATAAGAATCACAATTGGCTAAGTGAATGAGCTATTGTTGGCGCCAAGAACAAAGATGTCTACGAACTTAACAATATTATTCAGTTCCCTTTTTAATGTTTCACAATTTTATATGTTTTAACTTTCTTTCTTCTTTTTCAGTGCAATCGATCTACTTTAGTTCATCAAAATGTCGAGGAAGCAGCAGAACGACGTGTATCTAGACTTGAGGATGCACGGGGATTGCGTTCTCCATTTTTTCCAAAATAGTTATTTTAAAAAAAGGTCAAAGCCAGATGTGAGAACTGAATATCAATTAAAATTTAATTGCGCCTATTGTGGACATTCAAGAAATCCCATTATACACATTTAGCTGGAATTAAAAACGTAGTATTTTATAACTGTTCTTTTTAAAAGAATAAAGAAATAGGCTTAACAGTCGGAACTTGACAAGTAAAACGAATTTACCTGATGTTGATTAATCTTTGCAGTGTTAGGACATGCAAATAAAACTTGAACGTGGCAAAATAGTGATGTAATAAAGATAAATACGATATAAATGAAAACGTTGATGTGAAAATTCAGACGTATAAATGAATTTTTTTTTTAAAAAGTGGATTGATAGAAAATGCAATGTTTAAGATGAAAAAAAGTTCATTAAAATGGTTCAGCAATGAATAAACATGAAGATGAAAGATTTAAAAAATAATTCAAACTTGTATTAAAGAAACTAGAATTTCGGTAAGTTCTAAAAATCAAATACGATCAAGATAATAAATTTCTGAAAAAGAGAAGAGTGAAAAGCCTTTATAATAGGAGATTATGCGTAACGAAGTGTGTAGACGTAGCAAAAGTGTAAAATATATTCCAAAATAGAATGAAGTGGAGATTTGTTCTCATTGATTATCCCAACAGGGCGCATAGCGTGATGGTGATGATGGTTCTAAAAGTTAAATGATCCAACTTTTTATCTCCGTCATTCGTTTTTCTTTTGATGTTTAAAAAGTTCAAATTGTTTAACAATAATAAAAACTTTTTTCTATACAGCTAAAAGTTATTTTAAAATATTTGGACTAATAAACAATGACTTTTCAGTATTCTTTTGGTTAGTACCAGGTCACAATTCAATAGATTGCATGAATGAATAATAATATTGCTACCCATGAAAAGTTGTAGGAGGAGCGTTTGAAGTTTAATAATCTAATATCTCGAAAGTTTAAGGTGGACGCCACTCGGTGAAACTTCAGCTGGGTGATTTGTCTATCGAATTTTTGGGTTCTCGAGCAGCTGAGACTTTACAAAGTTACATTTATAACCTGTTTAATGTATACGTTTACTGTGAATGAAACTCAGCTTTCCCAAAGCGCTGTTTTAGGCTTGCGCTACATTTAAACCAAATAATACTCAAAATTATCACATTTATCATTTAAAAAGCAGTAATTTATTTTTAATAAAGTATTTACAATTCTACACAAGACAAACAGCCTATAGCAGCCGCCTCACAAGGTTTCTCCCGGAAAATTCACACATGCCTGGTAAGGTTTTCAAGTTTTGGGTCCAAAGATATTAAAAAGGTGATAGAAGTTAATAAATCTTTCATATAATATTTTTTTGGGTTTGTGGCACCTTGCCTTTTTTGGGCCGTGGCGATCCCGGACAGCGTCATTCCATCGAGTCCCTTTTCGATAGAGGCTCATGGTACGTAACCAACGTTTCATTCCTCCGTGACAATTGACTCAAATATTTATTTTTATTCCAATCGTAGATCATAAAAAGTTAATTGCAACATTCAACACACCTTAGAGCATTCTATCTTGCTCTTGGACTAATGCAAAAACAGTTTCTGGAGAGAGTGCGTCTGTCGGTTTGCCTGGACGAGGGTAATCATCAGTTGATTTTTGCCTAGGCGAAACTGTTTAGTTGATGAAGAAGATTCTTTGTAGACATCTACGCGTTGTTTAATTACAGCTGCGGTTTTTCCTTTTTTTTGTTAAACAATTTTGATAACCACGCGATATAAGATTTTAAATATTTCGGAATATGATGAAACAAAATGATTTACATCGCCTCTAGTTGACATACTACAGAGGGCATATGTATCATATTTTAATTGTAGCATCCCCTAAATATGCATTAGGCGTGGTATTTGCCCAAAAAGATCTTATTTGTTCCAACTGAAAACTCTCGCACCTTAGTGATAACATTCCAACAAGTCCAAACTGCAGCCGCTCGTGGGCTTTCGTGACAACTCTCAATATAACAATTGTTTCAATTGCTTAGCACTTGTGTAGATGTTTTATAGCTTTGTTCTATGTTATGGTATTTTAGATTAGATTCGAATTGTGTTTTATTATTGTCTTCTTTCACTTTTTTATGTAGGTATATTCAAGTGACTGTCGTTAGCTATTGTCTTTTTTGTAGGTATATTCAAGTGACTGTCGTTAGCTATTGTCTTTTTTGTAGGTATATTCAAGTGACTGTCGTTAGCTATTGTCTTTTTTGGATTATCTTCTCGTTATCATGAGTTGCTTTGTATTGTCCAAAATTATTCATTGCCAGGTTTTATGGGATTTTCCCCCACATTCATAGCAATTTATCTTATTTCGTCCATTGTTGTTTCGTTTCAAGATTATGTATTTTCTTTGTTTTATCTCTCATAAGGCATTGAAATTAGGTTTTTGTTTGGTTACATAACTCCTCTTTTCTATTTGAGAACGTGTTAATTATTTTCATTGGACTTATAATAAGCTTATATTTCTCCATTTTTGTAGACATTTTGACTATGTGGCTATGTAAAAAAATGTTGGAAATCAGGGGCATATTGCCTCGTATATATTTTTTCCAAGATAATGACAGGAACCTCCTTTAGTGTATACTATAAATGACAGCGATACAATTTGTGTCATATATTTGAACTGTTTTTTTATGAAGTAATCCATCATTCACATATTTACCAAAGACTTTATATAAATTTATTATTTAAGAACAAATTTTTATTATATACTTTAAAATATATTTTATCTGTTGTTATCAAATTGCAATCATATTTTTGACAGTTAACGTTATTGAATAGATTGAGTAACTGTATAGTCTTCATTTGAGTTTGAACTACAAAAAAGTTACTAACAAATATTCAATCACTTAGTGCTTCATAAAAGGGACATACCTTTAACATATTATGCGTGATGAGGAATAGTATAAAATGTTTTGCATTACACTATGAAATGAGCTTTCAAAAAGTTAAAACACTTGGGCGTATATTGTAGAAATAGTTAGAACCTATGTACCTAGAATAATTGTGTTTCCTCCGGAAGTTTTGAGTTTGGTCCTCGGTAGTTCACTGAAAATTAAGATACACTTAAATTTTTTAACAAAGTCCTTAATATATTATTACTCAGTAGTGATAAGTGAGTTTGCGATTCATAGCAGCATAAATGAAAAATATTAACACAGCAAGTATTCTCTCCCCAATATTTTAGATTCATACTTTCATCTTCGTCACCTTCTTTTTGAATGGGTCGGAGTTTCAAAACTCTAAAGACTTATATTTGTATCTGTTCTATGCTCTCCTCAGCACTACTGCTCAGAGCAAACCCAGTTTCTCTTTAGTCAGGCTATTTAGTTGTCTTTCCCTGCTTTACCAAGGTAGTACGCATATCTGGTGGTTTTTTTTTTAAAACCGACTTTTATTGTTTTATTTAACATGTACCCTAATTACATCAAACAAAATACACAATTAAAATAATTGCAGTGTTTTATAATGGACAAAATGAGTAATGACTCGTTCTTTGCTGTGAAGTGACTAAGTTTTATTTAAAAGTTCAATTCTCAATTTTCCGTCGAATTATGGATGATATCGATTTCGCCTTTGAAGGGAGTGCTGTCTCAACAGGATGATTAAATAAATGGTTGTATTATTATAACTACTGGAAAACTTATTCAACAAAGTCATTCCGTGTGCGAGTGATCATACTCTTATATTATCAGTTCATGAATACGACACCGAAAACAATATTCATTCACGATGGTGTGAAAAAATAATCAGGTACGCTAAACAAAAGTTTATCAATCAATGAGCGGTTAGTTATTTTTAATGTTCATAATTTATAAATGTTAAAACAAATGCGTAGATCTTTTTCACCCTTTAAGAGAAGTAGCAAACTTTATTCCTAAACTAGTTGTGTGAGCCTTTGGTAAAATATATATAACTCAAGTTTTAAAATTGTACTCTAAATCAGTTTTTTTTTTCATTTATAATAATAAACATGTAGAACATTTTTTTTACGAAGATTATAAAAATAAAATCTTTACTAAGTCAATATTTATGAGGCGAAATCGGTGGTTGTATTTGTTTTGTTTCGATAAAAAATAGGGCAAACCAACATACTGCCTGGATGCCGGGTTAGTGTGAATAAAAGGACAATGAATTTGAGGCATCTGGCGTCATCAATAGTTATGGGGGGTATAATAGGACTCTTTTGGCGGAATGCCATTGGTCAAATAAGGATATGGGATTGTCCATGGTATGTAGAAGTGGGATGAGGGAAAAACGGCTGTTACGCGTAATAAATGCAATGCACAAGTGTGTTTAATAAAAGATCGTGTAACTTGGTTTATGTTCTTTATTAAATGAATGGAATATGTTATCCGAAAGTACTTTCGTATTTTTTGGGTAGATGTCATTGAGACAACACTTCTAACTTCATTACAAAATTATAAAGGTTTATAGTTTAACGCACTTTATTCGGCTACTGTTTAGATAAATTGTTTGAGCGGGATATTTGACCGTCATTTTGAGGATAGAATTAAAATTACTTATTTTTTAAAGGATTGATGATTTTTTACAATTGCAAGGGGAAAAATGCGACACAAACAAAAAAAAAAACTGTGTACAGTGTATGATGTCGATGGCGAATGTCAAATGTGGTTTAAAAACATTCGTAATGGCGATATGACACTCGAAGATGGTGTCTACTTAGAAAAGCCGATTACGACTTATAACAACTAAATCAAGACTATGATCGAGAAAAATTAGCGTTTTACGAAGCGAGATATTTAAAAATACGAAATAATTTTCTGGATTGTCTCAACGAATTTTTGAATTTTGACTGAAAAATATTCCTGGCTGACCAATGAAAAAAAATTCAAACAATGTTTTGATACAACATTTTAGTGGTCATTAAAGCTGTTCTCCTTTTTTCTTGGAAAATAATATAAGAGTATTCTGCCAATAAGAATCAGAGCAAATCATCATCATCTACAACCTTTTTCACTCCAAGGTTGAATATAGTGTTATCTTTTATGAACAGTGGCGTAGCAAGAGGGGCGGGGGCGGGCAGGTTTCATTCGCGTGAAGGGTTAAGGGAGGTATAAAGTCAGGTACCACAAAAGTAATATTTTTTTAACTTTTCCCATTTCCGTGATATTTTTCCGCGAAAACACGCTTTGTCATTGAATGGATATATGTTTATTATTTTTTACGACCCATAAGATTGCCGATCTTGAATATTATTAAAAGAGTTTGTGTCCCGCATAATTTATGAAAAATTTTCATACGAATAAAAGGTCCTAAGGCTAGAAATATGCAACAGCGACAAGTCAACCAAAATTGAAAGGAATAATATTGCTTCTGTCAAGAAAAGTTATTATAGAAAATATTTCAAATGTTATAACGAGTATAGAAAATATTTACGAAATATTTCGAATGTTATTACGAGTATAGAAAATATTTACGAAATATTTCAAATTTTATTACGAGTATAGAAAATATTTACGAAATATTTCAAATGTTATTACGAGTATAGAAAATATTTACGAAATATTTCAAATGATATTACGAGTATAGGAAATATTTATGAAACATTTCAAATTTTATTACGAGTATAGAAAATATTTACGAAATATTTCAAATGATATTACAAGTAAAGGAAATATTTATGAAACATTTCAAATGTTATTACGAGTATAGAAAATATTAACGAAATATTTCAAATGTTATTACGAGTATAGAAAATATTTACGAAATATTTCAAATGATATTACGAGTATAAAAAATATTTATGAAATATTTCAAATGTTATTACAAGTATAAAAAATATTTGCAAAATATTTCAAATGTTATTACGAGTATAGAAAATATTTACGAAATAAATCAAATATTTATATTATCCTTGAACATAATTCATTCGTTTGTTACCCTTCAACATATTTAAATTGGCAAGTAGACATAATGAAGAGCGTGGAAGGAAGATAGTAATGTCTTCAGCCCCATTAATCAAAATCTTTGGTTTTAGAAACACTGAAATAAGCACGGAACTCGCAATTCGTCATCGCTAATGCACTCTTGTAAAAATAAATATATTTTCTTAAAGACTAAAAAAATGACGCACAATTTCCTTTCAAATTATATGAACACTAACTGGAAAGTCTGTTCAAGTATGTGCACAAACAATAACTAAATACTTGATATTAATAATTGTTAACTGTTATACTCACATAGTTAGCAATAACAATGACCTTATATTTGAATATAGTTTAATATTTGTTTAACTATTTTTTTAAGTGCGTGATGTACTCTGAATGCGAATGACGAATAATCTATTTGTTTTGTAAAACCTATTTGAGAAAAATAAAATATTTTTATAATACAGGTACTTACCGAGATTATTTAATAGGCTTACTAAACCTAGCTTTTCACCGAGTTTTCACTCTGATAACACATTGTGTATTTAAATCTGATATTTTTTTATTTCATTTTGTCATTTATATTTAACTTGCAAAATAACCTATCAATAATGACGAAAGTAAATACAATAACTTATTTTATTTTAAATTATGGTTACATCATTTATAAATGCAAGAGCGGGAGATTTCCTTTTAAAGAATAATTAAAGATAAAAAGTATTTTTCAAAAACTTTCTAGTCGTAAAATTTGAAATTACTCAGAATAATACATATCATATTGATTGAAAACTTCATATGAACTATTAACAACTATGGGCATTTTTTACAGGGTAATGGTATCAAGTTAATAAGATTACTACATGATCATAATAATTACATGTTCATATTTTGAATGATAGAATGATCAAGCATCCTTACTTATATAAACTGCTTTCTCGATTATCCTTTAAACAGAAAAGTCGTTCCTTCTCAATAAAAACATTATTTCTCGTTGGGATTTTCATCTTATTAGAAGGGACAGCTGCCAAATAATTTTTGAAAAATAAAGATGTTCTGAAAGATGATTTGTATACTAGTTACAACCCGTGAAATATTCACGGCAGTAAAACAAATTCTACATTTATGAAAATATATATTCATAAATGTAAAATTTGTTTATATACTCGTATATATATATATATATATATATATATATCATTTATAAATCGTCCATTTTTTTTTAACCTGGCGAGTTTATTGCCATGTGGCAATCTCTTCCAACCAACCAGAAATATGTTTTTATAGGCCCTAAGTATTAACCAGACTGGACTCCTATTTAAAAAAATCTGGGTTCCAGCGGGGATCGAATCCGCAACCTCCGGATCGGCAGATAAGTGTCTTACCACCAGGCTACGGAGGTCGTTTTACACCGGTTCAAAAATTGTTAGTTTTGTATTTAAAATTCGTTCAGTATCACTGACCCACCGAGATTCAAATTTCGAATTACTTTCGGAGAGAATCCAAGTATTCCTCTCTCGCTCTCTTGTATTCAAAATTCAATTCTCGTATTCTTTCTTTGACGACAACCATCCTATGAGTGTTGGCCTATTTATACTATGATAACATTTCATGCATTTCTTATTATTCATATAACTCACTATTATTCATATAACACAGTACAGATAATGACATTCGAAAACCCAAAAAAATCAATATGAAATTCGAAAAATTCCAAATTCAAAACATGTTCAGATTATCATTTTTTTCAACAGCTGTCACTTTTTGTGTTTTTTGGTATGTATGGTTCTTGTACTGCAACTGACGAACAAACGACGATAATGATTTATTTGAATCACAGATATACATGAAATTAATTTAATTTATACAAAAAGAAGAATTGTTTTTAACTAAAATAAATGTTTTACGATCGGTTGGTAAAAACGCTGAAAATGAACCATTAAATGTTTCTAGGATCGAGAAAACAATAATTTGTTCGAAACATTTTGAAAAAAAATATTGATAACATTTATTTACCAACACATAAGCTAGAGAATATGATAACCCAAATAAAAAAAAAACAAAGGCATTGAATACATCAGGCTGTACATCCGGCTGTCAGACATGATTTATGTCGAGACATATACTCAATTCATATTCTGCCTTGGCCTGATACCGCCGTGATACAGCCTTTTTTGGGAAACCCCAAGAAGAATATATTCCGATATATTGTTATCAACGAGAATTGGGGTTATTCAGGTTACATTGTTCTTGGCCTTTTCGAGATTGAGCTACTAATAGTTTTACTTTCAGTACCAATAATGAATTTCTTTTATAAATTAGATTTTTTGGTATTACTCTGGATAAAAAAAATTACATCTTTACATGCGTGATACAAATTTAACGTTTATTTAGGGCCTGTAAAATTCTTCTTCATCTTCTTCTTAAACTTTCTATAGACTCAAGAGTCTGTTACTGCAGGATTGTCCTCTTGTGATACTGAGCTCCAGCTATCTCTCCGTCGTTTCGGGGGTCTCCCTGGCGGACGCCGTCCATCCGGTACCCCATGCAGAACTATGTATGGAATTCTTGTGGAATTCATTTTCTGTACATGTATCGTCTATGCTGTCGTCCCCATCTGACCACATCTTGAACCTCTCGGATTGTGGTGTTCCTTACACGATCACGCAAAGTCTTCCCAGCAATAGCACGTAGAGTAAAATTTAACCACATTAAAAACTTCAATACGGCGAGTAAGCGATTTCAAATAAAATAAGTTATCCATACCTTTTTTCGAAAAATTTTCATCCTGGTGGCATTTATTATAGAAATTTACGTTCGTATGCACATATATTAAAATTGAAGGGTACTTTTTTTTAGGTGATGGATTATGACAGTATTCAAGTACTAGTTTTGATTTATAGGGGTGAAACGTAGGCGTGGAAAAATTATGAAATAAGCCAAATACAGCTGTAGAAATGCACGTACTAAGAATGTATACGAGAAGACAAATAATGACAAAGTACGAAATAAATTAGTTAGGGATGAATTTTAGCTTAAATCTGGCATATTAAATAAAATGAATAACACTTTGAAGTGATTGGGACATGTAGAACGAAAAAAATACTCAATATGAAGTACAAATGAGGAGGTAACATTCAACGAAAATCATGTCCATCTGATACAAAAAACGAGTTGATAACGGAGACGTTTAACATTTTCATTTGAATGAAAAAATTACATAAATCATTTCAAAATCATAATAAAAACCAATATTTTTTTCAAAAAGAATCTTATCCAGGCTTCAAACTAATTAAAAAAGATCATGTCCGAATTGACCAATCATAGCTTTCCGATTGTGTCTAACTTCATACCAGTTCACCAGCAACTGTCAGTTTAAAATCGTACGTGCAGTGTAATGTCATTATACAGCTTAATCTTTACCTACATATATTTATAGTTTTATAGTAACATATCTTCTTATTTTGTAACACTTTACTTATTTTATTTGATTTAATACTCATAAATTACTTTAAATAAATAAAAATAAATATAATACAAATAAATTACTCTACCCAATTATTTTTTGATTATGTTTGTATAATATTTTTGAAATCGAACAAAAAACATCATGCCAAAAAAGATTAAAGTAGAATTGTTCACTCAAAAAGGATCATGTCCATATGTTAAACTATAATAACTATTTTGATTATTATGATTCGAATTTAAACAACAAATCAAGTCACCTTAAGCGATTTTAAGGATTTCAGATATTTTCACAATGAAATATTATGTCATATATTTTTAATGCCAACAGTTTTTTTTGCTATTTCTCAACATTCTGATTTAGTGGGCATGTTTTTTTTTTTAATATTATCTCCTCAAATGTGAGTGGAAGGCGTGATAGAGAATGGGTTGTATAGTTGGATCAAGTGAGTAATATTTTGAAAGAAAACTGTGTCGTTAAATAACGGCAAAGAAGTCGAAGAAGCTGTAGGAACTACTGTCGTCGCTGAAATATTGTCAACATACACGGTCAACGACCGACGAAACGACCTTTGGATATGCCCAAAGGTCGCATACCAAAACATTGAAATTGTTTACCCACAAATACTATTTACGATACATTCCACAGTAGAAAGAGAACGCATCGCGCTGTCTCGCCGTTTTCGCAAACAAATCGTCTACCCACAACACTAATTGCGATGTCTGCAATATTTCAATCGACCATCTCTGCACGCACAGAAGCGAGATAAAAATATATGGCGGGCGCACTCCCGCGCCCATCCTGAAATGTATAATTACCTACTTACCGATAAATAAAGCATCATAAATCACTATTCATTATTCATTCACTCTCTGCTTCCGCATTGCTAACTGACGTATTTTATTTAAATACCAAACAATCAAAATCATCAGCGCGTCCAGCAAGGACATTCGCTAAAAAGCTATACGGGAAGTCTAGCACAATAGGCAAGTTTGACGATGTGTCTTCTCTACGGTACGATAGTATTTATGTTTGTTCGTATATATCTTCATTTTCGTTTGGTTTCACGTGCTTTACTTATTCTATATACCAACCAGAGAAATCTTTTATTGTTTAGAGATTCTCAAATGAACTGAAATCAAATAAACTTGTTTTAACAATTTGTAGCACAACGAGTATAATTTGCTTCAATTCAGTAAAATTATATCGAAATATATAATATTATTTCGCAAACTTTCAATTCTATCGACCCAGGTTAGCTAAAGTTTTCATTTGTTTGTGCTATATTTTAATATGTTCATTGAATTTTATTGGTGTTTAGTAAATATGGTATCATACTATGGAAAGGTGAAGTGAGATATCGAGTAGTCAGTTGCAATGGATACAATGTCAATGGAGCACTTAATATGTGTAAACAAACAATCCAAAAAAACAGCGCATTAATTCCATATATAAGAACGTGAAAAGAGATCCATCGCTGGCGTGAATAAAATAACCGGTTCATATCAATATTCTTGATATTATTGATAATCAAAATCAAAATCTAATTGATAATCAAAAGCTCATCGTTTCTAAGGATATATTCGTATGTATTGTTCGACTTCACTGGATCTACTAAAAATTGACATTAGAACACTTGCATTACAATAATCCTTAACAATACAATTGTTAAATATTTTGTTTGACGAGTTGAATGAATGGAAAGGAAGCTTTTGAATAGATTTGAAGGAGAGAGCTTCAATAAATGAGTTAGTTGTTATGTAAATAAGTTTCTGCGTTCCTCTAATGAGACAACATGCGATAAAAAAATCTTCTTACTATTTGGAGTTCAATTTTATTATACGAGTATAACATACGTTACAACGTTTCCATTATTTTCAAATAACCTTTTGTTCCATTATAGTAAGTTCATATTTTTCTATTATTTCTTGAAAATATATAGTAAGTTTGTATGGGATAAGTCGTGTCAAAACGTGTTTCAAATTGTAATAATCGTTTTGACGTAATGTTTCAGTTCATTATAACACAAAGCTACCTGTTAAATTGATATGCGATACGTCTAACAAAGGAATGCCAGCAATGTTACTTGAAGTTAATGTTGTATGACAGCAATAACGATGTTATGAAGTTTCATTATTCGCAATATATTAGAATTCTCTTTAGTTATGTACTAACCACACAATAATATGCACATGATATGTGGCGAGCATCCAGGTAGAATTTTTGAGGATAGAGAAGGTTGAGGGCATGCACATTGTGAAACACAAGATAATGATTAGGACCCAACCGCAAAATTATTGAAATTTACCACTCTTCAAGAGAAGTACAGTACCCGGCGGTAAGTAATTACACATCATGCTTAAGAAAGAGAATGTCGGCCATAATCGGCTAACTTCGGCATTGATGAGCGTCGTCTGTCATTCATACACGTGTTCCGTCGCGATTTGTCATTCGTTGTCAAGCGTTATAGGAACAGAGACGACGCTCTACAAAGCTGAAGTTAGCCGATTATGGCCGACAGTCTCTTTCTTAAGCCCGATGTGTATTACTAACCGCCGGGTACTTGTACTTAATGTTTATTCCGATATTTCAATGGAAACTTCTGAACAATCAAAATGTGTGTAAACAACTCATACCAACTATACTCGTATCTCTTAACCTTCTAGACATATCGTTTTGCGTTAATAGCGCCTTCGGGGAAGGGGGTTTATATAACAAATTATAGTGTTTTTATTGCATAGATTTGGAAATATGATGAGTTTGGACATTTTTAAACATGTCAGTGTGATGAATTGATTATTATTCTATTAAAATAGATAATTCTATGATTCCTTATTCAATGTTTGTCAAAAAAATTCGATTTCATATTAATGAAAATTTGAGTTGTCGTAATCGTGTCTCCAAGTTAAGTGGCAAGATCTTTCCTTCTCCAAATTCACTTCAGAGAACGTGTAATTTTCCACATTTTTTAAGTCAAATACCGATTCCCCATATCTAAGGCTTTTACTTGATTACTTGGACGTGTGTTGTTTAGATGCCAACAAGATGTTGGATAAATTAGAGAGATTCCAAAACCTTAGCATTCGATTCACATTGAACCTGATAAAATATAGTCACATGTCAGAGTTTTGGAACATACTTCGAAATATGATTTAAATAGTCCACCATGGTGTAGGAATAATTTTGCATTAAATTCCCCTTTCTTTCAGAATACAGACGTTCTTTTCGATCAGGTGATGAGAGACTCTTTTATACATCAAAATACCATACCAAATTTAATACATCTTCATTGAAATTTAATTCGGCGTAATTCCCTGGTCTGTTGGGGGAGTGATTTAGTGTTTGGGAACCACAGTTGTGAAGTTCAGCCAATGCAGAATGGCTTTTGTGCACGGGTGCATTGTCATGCAAAAGCAGCACTTCTTTTGTCAAATTTCTTCTCCTTTTCTCATTCATAGTTTCTTTTAACTGCACCAGCGGACCAGAGTATTACTCTTCAGCTACTGCGATACCATAATCTTTGTAATCTATCAGCAGCATGCAATCCACATTCCATAAAAAATACGACACTTTGAAATTTTTAGGGGGTGGTGTGCTTTTTTCATGCTACTGCATGAACTTCAACTCAAGCGCGTAATAATAAACCCAAAAGGTATATCCAGTAACAATACGGCTCAAAATTGTATCCTTGTTGGCTATACACCGGCCCAAAAACTGTCATAAACATTCGGCGCCTTGATGCGGTGTGACCATTCTGGGTACTCACCTTGCACTAACTTTAGACATCCACAGATGCTGATGGAGTATATTTAAAATGGTTGTAGATGATACTCCAACCATATCTGCAAGATGTTGTTTGTTTAGGCGGGCATCTTTAATACAACCTTTTCTACTTTTTGACGAAGTTTGAAAGAGCGGCCTCAACAGGTCGTCCTGGCCGGAGGTCACCTTCAATCGATTTTCTCCTTGGCTTAAAAAGATTATACCACTTGAAAACCATAATTTTTTGTAAGTCGCTAAAATCTCTTTTTTAAAATGATTTGAGGTGTTCACTTTTGTGTTGTGAGAAACTTTATGTTATTTACGTTTGATCTACTCCCATGACGATATCTTAAACAATACTGTCAAAATTATACAGAAACTTGGTGAATATACTATCATAATAATGAGTCATATTATTGTAAAATGCACATGCGCACTAACACCCCTCCCATAATCCTTCATTCCGTAAATTTATTGACCTTCCCTGGTATAAGGGAGAAAAAATATTTTGTGTTTGAAAATAAGCCAATGGTTTATACTTTTAGAGAGGGCTAAAATATTTCTAATCGAACCCCAAACGTATTACAGAGAAACCGTTGATATTGTAAGTTTTTCAAAAATATAAAAGGACTTTTCTACCGAGATTACCTATAGAGGAAAGTGTTAGAAAATAAATACCATAAATCAAATTGACATAGATAATATCGAACAAGATTTTTGGAACTTTGTTGGGAAAAATACTTCGTTGAAATATAAAAGTATCGCTGAATATACAAAAAAAATATTTAAGCAAAACTCACTAAATCTTTCCAGTAAAGGTTATCTTATAAGAGTGTATTGCTTAGTGACATACTGAGTGCTGGTATTTCAGTGACTTTATTAAATTATTTAAGTTCTCCTTTTTTTTCTTTTAAAGTTTTGTGATTTGTTTTATCAAACACTGTTTATTCCTCTTTTTGTAACGGTATAACCCTATAGGTTTTAGGACGTTCACCTCACCATCAGGGAAGCACAAACAAGACTCGTATGCTGAATTGTGCTCCTTTGATGATGAGGGGAAAGCCTTGAAACCGGTAGGGTTATACCGTTACAAAAAGTGGAATAAACAGTGTTTAATAAAACAAATAACAATGTATTTTAACCTTCACAATGTTAAGACATTAACTATAAATAACATTTTAAAATGTGTTTATTATTTGAAAATACGAGTATACTAATAATTGTAAAATAGATTCAAGTATACTTTATAGAGTCTGATACGTAGTGTGAGCGTAAACCTGAGTGTTTGTTAAATTGATTTTCTGTGATATCTTGTGAGAATGAACCTTTGAAAAGGAGTGATTCCAGCTTAGACTGATAAAAATGTGATGTATGCGTATGTGCGCGCACTTGCAGAGCATTGCGCGTGCGTGCAGTTAGTGTCTTCGTTCGACCGGTATAGTGAACAAGATGTAGGCACTACAATACTTCATTTCGGACTGAGTATATGCCTTAGTTTATTTACATTTGGTAGCCTTTTCCTTCCTATTTCCAATTAAGAACCCCTATACCATAGCATTTAACACTTATCAAATAGTTTTATACACGTATGCTGATGACTTGAATGCCGTGTTGCATTTGTTCTTCTTTTATACTATTGCTTTTATTTGGCAAATCACTTGTGATAGATTTTGATCACAACCCCTGATACAGCGTATGATATCACGTACCACGATATACTCGTAAATAAAGATATACTTGAAAATTTGTTTCATACTATATTTTTATTTTACACGAGACGTCAAGGTTGTTTTATAGCATAATAACTGTCACAGCACTAACGTAATTCTAGCCCAAACCTTAATATATTTTTTATTATAATTTATCAGACGGGATGAAAATAGTCTTTGAATATTCAGAAATTCATAATGGCAAAACTAGTTTATCAAAGCCCTCAATAATAACAATAATTCTACGAATCAAAGAATTGAAAATTAAGCGGTTTGTCTAATCAGAGAACAAAGAGTTTTCTCTCTATCCATTTGTTTTAAGTGTAAACAAAGCTTTTGTATAATTTCGGGTCAAGCCCTGGGCAATTAAGGCAAATGTTTTTGGAAAGTGAGTCAATTAGGATTTGTTATTGATTTAAAAAATAATGAAGGCGTTAAGGTGGTTAACAGCTGTTAATACGGAGGGTAAATTTTAATATTACGTTTGAAGAAGTTTTAAAGTAGGATATTTAATCAGTCAATGATGAGAAAACTCATAATGATGACTTGTGGATGCTTTGAAAAGACCTGAAGGGTATGTTGGTCGAAGATTACATGAAATGACCTATACCTATAAGGCGACAAGAATATTAGAACTTCTAGAAATAAAAACGGATGGATGATGAAGACAAAGAAGCCCAATGTAATTGTGTGACACAGAATATTTTGATCTTCGGGGTCATCTAATAGAGATTATTCTTAAACCAAATCTAAATGGGTGGAATGGGAAACTACTCACTGAAAAAAAAATTAAACAGTTAATTTTAATGTATTGTACATAAAATGTAAATATTTATTTATACAACTTTATTATAACTTTCAGGCTAGTTATTTAAAAAAATATTGTTAAAAGAACCATGTTTATTATTTACTTAATGTTAACGATAGTTGATAGCAGTCAAGAAGCAAGGATTTAATTTATGTCGTGTTTAAAATAAATATCTTTTTACAGAAGTAAAAATAGTATATATATATATATATATATATATATATATATATATATATATATATATATATATATATATATATATATATATATATATATATATATATATATATATATATATATATATATATATATATATATATATATATATATATATATATATATATATATATATATATATATATATATATATATATATATATATATATATATATATA
>CATKWJ010000463.1:0-22048 GCA_949825065.1 Odontocerum albicorne | reverse complement strand
TATATATATATATATATATATATATATATATATATATATATATATATTATATATATATATATATATATATATATATATATATATATATATATATATATATATATATATATATATATATATATATATATATATATATATATATATATATATATATATATATATATATATATATATATATATATATATATATATATATATATATATATATATATATATATATATATATATATATATATATATATATATATATATATATATATATATATATATATATATATATATATATATATATATATATATATATATATATATATATATATATATATATATATATATATATATATATATATATATATATATATATATATATATATATATATATATATATATATATATATATATATATATATATATATATATATATATATATATATATATATATATATATATATATATATATATATATATATATATATATATATATATATATATATATATATATATATATATATATATATATATATATATATATTTTTTTTTTTTTTTTTTTTGCTATATCACATAAAGAATGAAATCTTTTTTTTTTGTTAATTTAGATACAAATGATGAATAAAGAATAACTATTCAAAGTAAGTAATTTAGGATAAAACAAAATCTTTCTTTCAATTATTAGGGAACAAAATGGTTTTGGGCTATATTTTAAAATAATACATTCGCATTTGATAAATAATACACGGAAAAAGATGTTTCTAGAACAATACATTTCCGGCGGAAACAACATTTAATAAAAAAAACTATTTGAAGTACCTATTTTGGAAAAAATGTTATATTTAAAAAAAATCGTTTAATGTATAGAAAAAATTATATAATTGTTACTTGTATTATGTATTTCAAACAACAAACAGTATTCTCTAACATTTTAATCATTTGAACCATCGGAAGAAAAAATATTTTTTAACAAAACATTGCAATGGGAAAAAGACGCGTTTAAGTATTCAAAAAATAATAAGTAATGGTTACTAGTATTATGCATTTCAAGCGAGAAACAATATTTTTATCATTGTTTCAATCTCCCACTTCTTAAGCTAAACAAGTCAAATATTGAAAGTCAAAACAATAATAATCTTGACATTTTGATGACCAAACTATGATATGCTAAAAACGAAGAGAAATACTTCGATAGGAAAACAATCAACCGAAAGTTTTCGTGGCGCAAGACGCATTTTGAAGTTTTTATACATGCATAACAACGAGTCACGAAGAAAACAGGGGGAGATCGAACCGAAGATAAGGCTAATTCTTTTACTACCCATTATTCGAGTAGATGTAGTCGGCTATGATAATTTTAACGCTTTGCTAAGAGGTAAATTTAAGAATTATCATTTTATGAACGTTCATCGCCATTAAAAGACCATAAATTTTAGTTTTAAATATTAAATATCCAATACAAAATGATACATATCGTTTACTATCGCTATTACGTAGGAGGATACCAAATTAGTGATTAAAATCCATCATAGGTTTTATTAGCATAAACACTATAAAATGCGGTTTCCTACAAACTGTATTATCATCGTTACCCCTCGAAGAAAATGCGGATGGGATAAACAAAATTTAAATCGATAAAAAAGTAAATATTTTAAAATGTTGTACCTAAATGTTTCAAATATTTACTTTTATGATCACGCAAAATGAGTATACCACTTTTAATTACATATTTATAAAAAATATAAAAAACCTCCGTGGATTTTGATTCTCGTTAGAATCCAGATTTTTTTAAAGAAGTACAGTCTGCTTTCTACTTTAGCCTATTTAACATATTTCGTTGTACTGTACACAACGAAAATGACATATAAAATAATAGAGCACATTCTTTTTAGTCTATTACGCATTCCATACTACAAAGAAAATTATTTGTACCATTGTAAATTAAAGGAAAGGAGGGATCATAAAACTATTCAAAAATCATAGCAATAAAATACAAGCTATCTTCATTTTCCAGGAGATACCTTTATTCCATATTTCCTCGTCGGGAACCTAAGATGAACCTATATTCTAGACTAAATTAGAACTCCACTTACTAATAATAAACGAATAATATACATATATTTTTAAATGATCTACGAAGTATAAATTTGTATTAAATAAGATTCACTATTATTAGTAAGTGGAGTTCTAATTTAAGTGACAAATGGTCTATTTTCACAATTACGTTTATTTTGGTATTAGTTGTCTGAAGTGATTGTATACTATAATCCTTCATACGCCACATATACTCGTATACATATTAAAGACAGGGAGATATATCCACACTTTTCTAATCAAACATACAACTTTAGTTTCTTTCACTTTCTTGGTCATGCGCAATCTTTTATTTTTCGTACTACAACTTTGACTTATTTGAAAATCTTCACTTGATCCATCTACGTTTTTATATCTACCTTATCCATGAACTTCTGACCCATGTATTAATTTTTTTGATTCACGTCACAACAGTGTATTTTGCAGAACACGATAAATATTAAAACCGGAGTTAATTTAAATACTTAAAATTATTGTCATAAGTACATAAAATTTATCTTAAAATGAAAACACTATAAAAACTTAAGTTGTTATTATGATTCAAGAATTTGGGGTAAAACTTCAGTAAAAATAAAAAATAAAGCGGTGAGATATAAAGTCGACTATCTATGTAAATTAGAACATAAAGGGATACTCGTACAAAGAAAATAGTTGTCGGGAAACAAAACAATATAATTTATTGTATTTTAATTACAATATTGTCATTCTTTCGTAATTAATTCTCTCAATATGACCTCTATAATTTTACTTTCTGAATTTTCTTAAAAACATCCAATTTATCTTGCCATTTCTTTGGTCTTTCTTCTTCCCTCTCTTATTGACTCTCCCCAAAATTTCCTAAGTGCACGCTTTCTCTAGTATTAATTTTATTTGAATTATTTTTCTATTAAGTTCAGCTTGTAAATTGTGATTTTTGGGACCTTTGATTTAAATATAAGTAAGAACAAAAATGTTAATCAAGACACATGTATTCAGATTAATCTGAACCATAAGTAAGAACTAAAATGTAAATCAAGACACATGTATTCAGATTATTGTGAACCCTAGTAAGTTATTAAAAATCACTTATTTAAAGCATCCTTAAGAATGACAAATATTACTATAGTTTTTAACAAGCGTGTTAAGCAAAAATGCGGACGTATTAGTAGATTGCAGGCTGAAACTTTATTAGTATTCCGTTTAAAAATTAAAATCTAAATATTCCCTTTTCTATTCTCTCTATGTTGCCTCTGTGCATGCTTTTAATCTAATTTAAAGTCAGTGTTAAAAAGATATACTTTTATTATTATATTACATCTTATAGTAATAAAGGAATTTCGATTAAATGAAGAAAACATGATTGATTCTTAGTCAATGTGGCATTTCTAAATATTATGAGAAAAGTATTATTTGAGATATATTTTAATGCTTTTGTAAGCAATAGTTTTGAACATATCAATGATTTCTGATAAAATATTTATGTAAATTAAATTAAAATTTCATTTAAGTAGTTGCTTGGTTGAATCTCTTTTTCCATCACTAAAGTGTAATCGAATTCCACCATTTCAATAACCTTGTTAAAAGCTCTATCAAAGTCGTTATTTTAACATTACGTCATATTCAATGAAGAGAGGATGTAAACTTTATGAAAATCGATAATTCAAAAAAAAATATGATATAATTATTTCCATATTTTTTTATAAATTGAGCTCTGAAACATCATGTTTAATGTTGGAAAATTATATATCAACTTAATGTTGTTTTGTGCTGTTGATTAACTTTTCGGGAAATAGAAGGAGATATGGCATTAAATATACTACACAGATAACTATTCTATTTAATGCAAATGTAAAAAGATGTCAATTTACTGCATTTTTACATTGCCCACCAGCCTGCTACTCCAATATGCATTCGTCGTGTTTTATAACTACTCGTAGAATAGGGTTGACAAGTTCTTGTTCTTGAATAATGGCGTTCAAGTTTATTGTATCGGAATGCAATCTTATTAAGGTTAAGGTTTTAATTTTTTTCATTTTTTTATATAATTGACAACTAAATTTATACTTTTAACTATACTATTTGAGTCTCTAGTTTTACTATGGGTAAGAATAAGAATGCCCCTTTTTAATATTTTGACAATAATGTACATTGTATTTAAACATTGTACATTTATGTTATGCTTTAATATTTTTGTATATTGTATTCGTTACGTTCAATATATTTTATACAGATAAATGTTCATAAATGTTGTTTGGATTTATAACTTTATTTCTTAAAAAAAAAAAAAAACAGTATTAATATGTCATCGTTATCATTTTTATCTTTTTCGTTAGTTTTCTGTAGAACGGATGCCTCTCCCTCATTCAAGAAACGAATTTGGATCGATTTATTATTTTTCAATATAAACTAATGAATTTAACACCTTTGACCCGTGATTCGCAATATCAAAGTTGTTAAAAACATTTTGTGTCTGTGAATGAGCACCACTTTAAAAAAAATCATTTTTTCCACAACAGTACCCTACTTCAGTTCTGTCATAATTTAGTTTATTTTGTGTCGTGTCATGTGGCGTAACTCCCACTCTAGGGGTAATTTATCAATCATTATATTTTTAGTTTACAAAAGTTTTTAATGTTAGCACTCAGTGTAATGAAATAGTACATTATGTACTTATGTCTACTTGTGTAAAATGTCTTCCTAAAGTCAACGATCAATTTGTTATACTATTTATGTTGTGTGTATATATGTAAATAAATAAGAATCGTCTGGAAAAATGACCAAAACTTTTTTTGGTGAATTTTTTTAAACGTATTTAAAATATAATACTTATTGAAAATGTTTATAAAATAGCTAAATACGTATTCTTTCATATATTGTTTCAATCGAGCCCATGCTAAATTTATTAAAACTTTCTGAATATGATACTTTATTCAAAATGATTGTAAAAAATGCATTTTCCTTGGAATACCTATCTTTATTCTTTAAAATACATAATTGCATCGTAGATTTATTATATTTTTCACTAGAAAAAAACCACATATAAGTGTAATGAGGAGTTGTTAAATTCGTTTTTTATGTGGTTGTTGTAATTATAATGTTTTTGGAATTACGCATGTGATAGTTTGGTATTTAAGTAACATAACATATGTGTAAGAATGCAGAATAGGAATTTTTCAGCGCAGTATGATAATATTTAAGACTACTAAATTAAACTTGTAATTAAGGAGTGAGACCACATTGTCACAGATCTTGTTTAGTTATCTGATTCACTACTTCCACACAATTAGTGTTTTTTGTCTTGTTATGTAGGTATGTTACTTGTTCTCTACGGTTTGCCTTTTCATAAAAACAATATAAACTGTGAGTGTTTTATTGTGAATAGGAAAACATGTTATACAAAATAAGTTTTTTTATATAATATCGTTTATAAAGATAAACCTTTATTCAAAAAAATACTTGAAAAATATCTGATTAACACATTTTTTAAAGAATATTAAATACAGTATAATTTTCAATGATAATAGTTTAAGTTATATGAAAAATACATATTTGATACCTTGATTTTTATCATAGGAAACAAAATGAATTTAGAAATACATTCATCAACGAAATATTTTAAATCAAAGATATTTTATAAACCTATATGATAGGTGCGGTGCAACTTTACTTTTATTCGTCGTAACTTTTAAGCAATCCAAAACCCCTCATGAAATAAAGCACATAATTTCAATAGCTAATATATAATATATTTTGTTTTAGTTTATAATATTAATAAAATGTAGAGTTCAATTTTAACTGAAAAATATTTAAGGATTCAAATATTAATGTTTGTCTTGATTATGAGTAAATATATAAAAATGTAAAAATTTCATTAAAAAAAATAGTATTATTTTCTGAAATTTTTAAAAGTTTGAGAAACACTTGACAACCTTTGTGTACATAGTAAGGAATCAAAAGAAAATATATGACAGCGAAATCCGTAAATTTATTTATTTATTGAGTTTTGCATCATATACTGTCTGGTGGGTTTATGGCCAAGTGGTGATTAACCTACCAAGTTTTATATGATGCAATCTGGCGGGTATATTGCCACCAGGCTAAATTATACAAGAAAAACTATCCCTTTTTAAAGTTAATAATGGTTTTGTAAACTTGGAAATGCTCCTTTATTAACACTTTAATAAAGCTAAAAATGTAACGTTTTAAATCTTGTTCATTTTAATATAGTAAATATTAAGCCATGTACCACATTTATTTTATTATTTTTCTTTATAAATTAAAGTCAATAAAAAAATGAAACATACTTTTTCTCCGATTAAACAACTATAAATATTTTATGAGATCACCTACAATCTACATTTCAAGCCTTTCTTAAGGTTTATTTGAGCTTACCTTTTTTTTAAGTTTTACTACGGCTAGTAGTCCTACCCTCTAGCAACAATTATAGACACTCCCTTTGATCCTCAGTAACTTTTTACAACGGCTAGTGGTGCTTCGGTTTTGGGTGGGTCATGACCTCTAGCATCAATTCTCAATATTCCGGTATTCCCTTCAGTCCTCATTGCTCAGCCACAATTTAACATCCCAAGAAGAAGAGTGTATTGTGTCATTCTGTCGGGTCACCTGAGCTTAGGTATTCAAACAGTACTTGGGACAATGAGGTTGCCCAAAATATCTTCCTTTGCTCACCAGCATGTCTTGAATGAGGTTTTCTAAAAGCAAAAAGTGAACTGAATTTTATTAAAGGTTTATCAAAGATTTCGGCTTTAACTTCGTAGAACTCTAAATAAATATACTCAATAATAAATTTCTTTCTTGTTAAACTAATCACATTAATCCCCACCACACTTGTTTCTACCTCCTATCTTGATGCACTCTTCAGGCGGAATTATCCCGGTTTTTTTACAAGAGCAATACTCAGGGCAGACTGGTGTCATGTTACATCGGAAGTTATTGTGGTCGATTGATGGTATCTTAATTTTTCATTGTTTAAATATAGTTAAATAGCATCAGCAAGGTGTGCCATTTTGTTTTTTCGTTGTAAATATGTTGAGTCAAGGGTTTCACACAGTGTACAGAAAACGGACGAAGCGTAAAATTCTATTTCGTATAACATGTGTACAAAATTACCGCACTTCAATTAAGTGGGCTGGCTTGACGTGAATGTGATTGGCTGGCGACGGTGCCATATTCATTATATTCAACAATCATTCAAAATATCAAAATGGCCACGTCAAACTATGATGAGGGGTTTGGAATTACCAACCCCCGAGACCATAAACTCATCTTTTTGCTAGGAAAACTAGCTTAGCACTTAAGTTTTATTTATTGCTTAATCGAAGACCTGAACGTTGATTTTTTTCAAACAAACACGATCTATTTAACCTAATACGCATAAATTAGCTAGTGAAATTTTATCTTGCTGAAATTGACTCAATATAAAGTGTTGTCATTACTTGATCGAAAAAAAGAACCTGTCTAACAAACAGGAGCTATCTAACCCATAAAATAATATAAATGAGTCAATATTTAAGTGTTGAATATAAGAAAGTCTCCATGAATATATTTTTAACTAACATTAGTTTTGCTCCATTTAGATGTAATTTAAATAAACCTATCTTTAATCTACAATTTGATTGATGCGCTTGGTTTTTGATTAGTAAGTAAAAATGTTCTTTTTACGATATATAAAAGATTTTTATGTGGTATTTTTGTGTTACTACTTTATAAAGTGTTTTGAATTTGAATAATACAAAAAATAAATTGGGATTCAGGAAGAATCAAATAGTTTAAATTATTTATCTGTGAAATTGAAGTCATTACATAATATTTATGAAACCAAAGTTTGTTGAATGTTTTACACAAAATTCTAAACAATAAAATAAATGCACCCTTACATTAAGAGAACAAAAAAAAAATCACGTGGTAAGTAATAGAGTTAAAATAGTAAAAAAAAATACGTATATATTTCTTCACTACAACAGGAACTCCCATTCATTCTGCTTTTAGTTCAAAAATTTAATCTTGTTCCTGCTGTTTCCAATCGAGATATCATATTTCAAATGCAGTTCTTGAGAAAAAAATCAAGGATGCTTGAGGAGCTATAATAGTTGGAACACATTCGTCTCAATAGCCATTTTGTGTCAAACACCTTTTTTGTCAGAGAAATTAGTGACATATTCCTGCTTATTTATATTGATGGCAGACATAGAACATTTGGGACGGTTTGTTCATTATGTTCGTTATTATTTAGATTTTTTAAATTATTTTAGAATTAGGTATTGAGTTTATTTGTTTACGTCTTGATTTGAAATAGAATTATATTTTTCCACCAGAACATCATAATTTGTACGAGCAGATGATAATTATTTAAGAACCTATTTGTTGTAGTTGATTAAAAATATTTCAACGATTTTTTATTCAAATTCCATGACACGTTATGCAATTTCGTTGTATAAACATTTTCACTTTAATTTTAGAAAAACTTTCACAATAGAAAAAATTTACAAAGAACTCGTGGAAATAGCTCTTTTGGAGAAAAATAATATTTTAATTATTATTTAAGAAACTATTTGTTGTAGTTGATTTAAAATATTTCAACGATTTTTTATTCAAATTCCATGACACGTTATGCAATTTCGCTGTTTAACACGTTGTATAAACATTTTCACTTTAATTTTAGAAAAACTTTCACAATAGAAAAAAATTATAAAGAGCTCGTGAAAATAGCTCTTTTGGAGAAAAATAATATTTTAATTATTTTGGCTTTGATTATTTTTATTTTTAAGGTCAATGCGAACAAATCAATCTACACATACGAGTATATTGCTTTAGTTAAAAGTGTAGTCAATAAATGTTTATTATACAAATACACATTACGTTAAGTTAATGTTTTTAATGAATTATTGGTCTTCTTTCTCTTAGGTTAAACCTGTGGTTTGTTATTATTAGGTCCTTACATATGAAATTGGCGTTTTGCCGTACTGGCAACTTTGATCTCAAATATCTTCTCTTTGGTTAGGAATTCCAAATTAAAATTTATACAGCTATTTACTCAAGTATTTGTGTTTCGAAAATTATAATTCATTTGTTTTTTCCTCAATTGTTTTTTTTCTTTGCGTCACTCAGTTTACAAAATGGAAAACTTGAAATATCGCGTTATTTACGAGTACGAGTTCCACCGTGGCACCAGTGCTGCAGAAACGGCTCGAAGGATTAATGATGTGTATGGCGACGGTGCCGCAAAAGAAAACACAGTGCGTTTTTGGTTCCAACGTTTTCGTTCTGGAAATTTCGACCTGCAGAACAAGCCTTGTGGACGGCCGGAGACCAAAGTTGATAATGAAGAATTGAAGGCTATTGTGGAAGCGGATCCATCGCAAACCACGTCCGAGTTAGCTGCAGGCTGCGGTGTTAGTGATAAAACTGTTTTAATCCACTTGAAGCAAATTGGGAAGGTGAAAAAGCTTGAAAGGTGGGTACCTCACGAATTGAGTGAAGCAAATCAACAAACGCGCGTTGACTGCTGCGTTGCATTACTCAACCGGCACAATAATGAAGGGATTTTGAATCGAATCATTACCTGTGATGAAAAGTGGATCCTGTATGATAATCGGAAGCGCTCATCGCAATGGCTGAACCCTGCCGAACCAGCCAAACCATGCCCCAAGCGAAAATTGACTCCAAAAAAGTTACTTGTGAGCGTTTGGTGGACTAGTGCTGGTGTCGTTCACTACAGCTTTCTTAAATCTGGCCAGACGATTACGGCAGATGTCTATTGTCAGCAACTGCAAACCATGATGGAAAAGCTAGCTGCTAAACAACCGAGGCTGGTTAATCGCTCTAGGCCACTGCTGCTTCATGATAACGCTAGACCACACACTGCACAACAGACGGCTACCAAATTAGAAGAGCTTCAATTGGAATGTCTAAGACATCCACCGTACTCTCCGGACCTTGCCCCGACAGATTACTATTTTTTTCGAAATTTGGATAACTTCTTGCAAGGGAAAAAATTCAACTCCGATGGGGCAGTCCAAACCGACTTCAAAGATTTTATTGATTCCCGTCCGAATGTTTTTTTTAGTAAAGGGATCGATGAACTACCTATGAGATGGCAAAAGTGCATAGATAGCAATGGTACATACTTTGATTAAATAAATATATTATATTAAAAAAAATCAACTTTATGTTCCTCCCAAACAAAACGCTAATTTCATATGTAAGGACCTAATATTAGGACTGTCTATCTTTAGATTTTGACTCCCAGCTATTATTTCTTCTTTTTTAAGGTCTTCCTAGGGAATGATTGCCAGTGCGTATTTTGTGCACTACCCGCTTGGAAACCTTTGTTATATCGATCATTCCTACATGCCCCGTTCAGTGTCTTTTGCAGTTTCAACCCTATCTCACAATATCATCTACTTTAAATATTTCTCAAATACGGGAGTTCCTAACTCTATCTCTAAGAGTTTTAGCTGCAATGCATCTGAAGATTGAATTATTGACAAAATAATTAAAATTTCAATGAAATTCTTGATTAACTTCTTGAGGATCGATAGAATTGTCTACATATTCGCAAATTTTATAGTTAAAGATTTATTTTTTAAATTACATCAGTATGTATTTTGTAATTTCATTTCAAAATAAATATTTTTAATCTGTTCACCGCGTTAAAAATCAAATTCCACGAATCCTTGGCGCGGCACAATTTCGGCGTTTTTTAATTTCTAAGTTTAAACGCGTATTTTGTTTAGAACCACTGATATTTGATTACACCACCGAGTAAAAATGACACTCAAGTAATTTTCTGATAATAAATAATAGTCATTACTCTTAAGGAGACTCATATTAAAACGTATAAACTATTCGTAAATCATTGTCGTTAGGATATTTATGTAACAATATACATAACTTTTAGTTAAAAATAATTTGAAAAACCGTTCTTGAGTTTGCCTTATGGTCTCATTGGAGAAGTTATTTATAATCCATGCCCAAGGAAAGATGTTGGCGCCATGGGCCAGGATTTTTACGAGTTTTGGAAGGAAAAAAATTCAAAAGCAAAAGTGAACGAGTCGCAGCGTTTCCGCCGGACAGAGAACCCTGCCTATATCCGCAGTGGACTTTTTGAAAACTGGAAGGATTTTGTTTATTATTATGATTTAGAACTTAACGCATTTATTTTATAACTTATTGACTGAATTATGATAATATTTTTTTTGAAATAAAATATGATCTAAAGAGCATTATGAGCACCCCTTGATGAATATAATTTTAAAAAGACCCAAAAGTAAAATAAAAATGAGAATATTATTAATGAATAAATAACTCAACCATCCATCAGATCATTGGCACCAGCAATCACCGTCTGATTGCTGGTGCCAATGAACAAATGCTATTAATTATTACGAATTAATAATGATGTGGGATAATACTCGTAAGTCCGATGGGGCTAATTGTCGGTACCCCGAGGTTGTTTTTAAGACATTAAAAGAATACCATAAAATTAAAGCATTAAAACGTTTAACTTAAAACTAATTACATTTCATTTGAAAGTACAATAATATTAAATTAATTATATATAATATCAATCTCCGTTGTCATTTGATTATAATCGTTGTATTTTAGCTGGGCGTTTTAAGTTGGATATTCAAAGGTGAAACCTAAAATAAATAAAGATTTCATCTAGTTTTTCCTGTCTTTATGGTTAGTTGAGATCATGAATTGAATTATAATACGCCCGCCAGATTATATTTATATAACCAAATCATTAATTTTATCCAACGAAAGTATTATAAAATAAATTTAAAAAAATACACATTTACTTTTAAGTTCAAGTTATGTTACGAATATCTTTAAATGCTTTACATTCAAATATTGTCATTATCTGTTGCGTAATTAATATTTTACATTCTTTTGTAGTATTCATTCCTAGCGAGTGTCACAAGTTCACTGGATTTTGTGCTACCCATATCTTCCCATTTGTAATTGGAGCCTTCTTTTGTGGACCAAGTATGTGTGACCTTTTTTTGCTCAATAAGTTGTGGCCATTTTGGAGATCTTAGTATGTCTTAGTCTTAGAGCTGAAATGGCTAATTAATTTATATTATTGCCAAGGAAATTGCACACATGTTAAAAAGATTAATTTATTAACACGGTCCATGAATGTTTTGGGCAGCCCATTTATCATTATTTATTTGAAAGATTGTGTCATCTTGAATTTTAAGAATTCATAATTTTACAGAAATATCATGGAGAGTAGTAATAAATATGTCAAGTATTAAGATTCACAAGAAAGTATTGAAAGGAAGTTACATACGAGTACGACATAAATACCATTAAGCCGTTCCTACGTCGGAGTTGGCTGATATGACAGAGTGACCGACGTTTCTATCGCGGCACACATATTTCGTCTCCTCTTCATACTCGTACATACGCCTTCTCATGCAGCCCCAACAAATTCTCTAACATATTTTTCTTTCAATATATAATTATCTTTATCCAGTGTATCCTCTTATCCCTACATTCCGTATTCTGTTATCTTATACATTGTCACCTCATGTATTTATCCAGTGTATCCTCTTATCCCTACATTCCGTATTCTGTTATCTTATACATTGTCACCTCATGTATTTATCCAGTGTATCCTCTTATCCCTACATTCCGTATTCTGTTATCTTATAGATTGTCACCTCATGTATTTATCCAGTGTATCCTCTTATCCCTACATTCCGTATTCTGTTATCTTATACATTGTCCCCTCATGTATTTTTCTCAATGTACTCGTATCATAAATATTTCTACAGCTATAATTAGGCAACTTTTAATTTTTTCCATGTCCACGTTTCACTTCCATTTATCAAAGTTAGTACTAAAACACTGCTGTGGACTAACATCTAAGCAGAGTTTGCTACTATTCGGTTCGAGTATACATGTTTTCATTCCTCAACGTTGCTTCCTATCACTACACACCGTTCAATGTCTCTCGTAACTCTTCATATATGAAAAAAACTACCCAAATATTAAAATCGAAAGAAAGTTAAAGGGCTAAATTTATTAAAAAGTAAGTGAAAAAGTAATTCATGAGTTTTTAAAAATAATTTTAAATTTAAATGCGTCATTGCGAAGAAAATAATATGTTAAGATGAAAATTAAGGGTGTTATCAGTTTGTACAATAATTATGGGTTATTATAATAAAATATAAATAATATAGCGCCGTATAGTGAGTTAACTTACTTCACTTGCGATTTCATAAAATAAAAAAAAACAGGCACATTCCTACCTAACGAATTTTGATATGTTAACACATGAGAAAGTATTATGGAATAATTTATCACGATTCACAGTAAAACTGTATAAAATTATTGAGTTCAATAATTTTAAAACATAGTTTTAAATATGGATGCAATACAAAGATTTTCATTCTTTCACCTATTTTATGCAACTCAGGCATCCAGCTCATTGATGATTAATGTAAATCTATAGTAGAAACATGTAAGTCTATTCTATATACATAGTTCATTATGTTGTCAAATGTGAGATTTTAATGACTTGTTAGAATTCATGTCACAAGAAGTATTAATTTTTATTTGGTACTAATAGGATAATTTATATTATTAAATGAAAATAACCAGCCTCGTTTTATATAATATTATTTTAATGTATTACACTTCCCTTGTATATCAATAGTACAACAACCTGGTGGGTTTATTGCCATAAAGTATTCTCTTCAAACCAACCTGAAATATGTTAAATATATTTGAAGTGAGACCCGTATTGGAACATTTTTAAAATTAAATTGGGTTCTATCGAACCCATAAACCACATGATCGAAAAACAGGTGTCTTACCAACTAGCCCACAATGAGAAACGTCTTGCGTCAAGATAAGTTGTAAAGTGCAGGTTCCTGTCCCAGTATCAGAAGCAGTATTACTGATGCCAGTAGATTGATAGCTTGATATTCATTATTGACCTAACCGTTGTAAACACACTTTCAGACGTCGTTCCATTTGAATTCATTTAATTGCTTTTATATACTCGTATTAAATACCAAACGTTCCAGAAGTGATAATGTATAATATTTCGAAACAGCGCTATACGACCATAATTATTTTATTTCTGTGTTACATTATATGAAAAGCAAAGAAATATATATGTAATATATTTTAACAGACGTTTAAATTTACGATAAATCTTGACACGCTTTCGTGTAAAGCTGCGAATAATGAGTTGTCATAGTTTGCTCTTTGCACGACAGTGAATGAACATAAATATTGGGCAAGACAGTAAAACATATTGTTAGTGAATATTCAATAATTGATTAATATATTTGATCTGCTTACTGGGTTGATTTTTTTTATAAATCGTATGAAAGGGAAACGCACTTCCAATTTAGATGTATTCCCCTTAAAACCATAACGTACGCATATTTTTAATATTTCACATGACATATTTGGTGGGTTTATTGCTATCCAGTATTTTTTTTACCAAGTGATGTGTTAGATATCTTCCCCCTTAAAACTATAACGTACGCATATTTTTAATATTTCACATGATATATTTGGTGAGTTTATTGCTATCCAGTAATTTTTACCAAGTGATGTGTTAGATGTCTTCCCCCTTAAAACCATAACGTACGTATATTTTTAATCTATCACATGATATATTTGGTGGGTTTATTGCTATCCAGTATTTTTTACCAAGTGACGTGTTAGATGTCTTCCCCCTTAAAACCATAACGTACGCATATTTTTAATATTTCACATGATATATTTGGTGGGTTTATTGCTATCCAGTAATTTTTACCAAGTGATGTGTTAGATGTCTTCCCCCTTAAAACCATAACGTACGCATATTTTTAATATTTCACATGATATATTTGGTGGGTTTATTGCTATCCAGTAATTTTTACCCAGTGATGTGTTAGATGTCTTCCCCCTTAAAACCATAACGTACGCATATTTTTAATATTTCACATGATATATTTGGTGGGTTTATTGCTATCCAGTAATTTTTACCAAGTGATGTGTTAGATATCTTCCCCCTTAAAACCATATTTTTAATATTTCACATGATATATTTGGTGGGTTTATTGCTATCCAGTAATTTTTACCAAGTGATGTGTTAGATATCTTCCCCCTTAAAACCATAACGTACGCATATTTTTAATATTTCACATGATATATTTGGTGGGTTTATTGCTATCCAGTAATTTTTACCAAGTGATGTGTTAGATGTCTTCCCCCTTAAAACCATAACGTACGCATATTTTTAATATTTCGCATGATATATTTGGTTGGTTTATTGCTATCCAGTATTTTTAACCAAGTGATGTGTTAGATGTCTTCCCCCTTAAAACCATAACGTACGCATATTTTTAATATTTCACATGATATATTTGGTGGGTTTATTGCTATCCAGTATTTTTTACCAAGTGACGTGTTAGATGTCTTCCCCCGTAATACCATAACGTACGCATATTTTTAATATTTCACATGATATATTTGGTGGGTGGATAGCAATAATCCAATAATTTTTACCAAGTGATGTGACAGTTTTTTTTGATACTCATTAAAAATTATTATGGATGGTGCTCATTTGATAAGTATACGAAATCCATTCAACAATTATTGATTGCTAATTAAGATATGAAATATTTCCATGTTATATTAATGTGTTAGCTAAAATGAAAAACAGTTTTTCATTTACAAAAGGAATGTTAAAATGTATTTCAAAAACAATAATGAGTGAATCGCAAAAAAAATATCAGTTCACTTGCATTTTAGTGTAGAAGAGAAACTTTGTATACAGAGCCCTTATGGAATAATGGTTAAGACGCTAGTCGTTTATTCGGGGGTTTCGGTATCGAAGAACAAAATAAATTAAAAAGGGTCCTAGTCTTATTAAAATCACGTGTTTTGAAGGTTAGTTGACACCTTTTTAAATTATTGGTACCCTAATGCCTCGGGTTCCATTCTCAGAGGATCATAGAATGGTTTTACTATGAAACCTTTTTCATGTAAATTTATTGATACTTTGTAATGTGTGACGCACATTCTAGGAGCGCTTTAGGGATCACAGGTATTATGAAACGGTGCCAAACACGTGTTTTCTTGGAGTATAATTCATCGGTTAATTTTTTACTTTATTTATTATAAAGCGTAATTTAGTGTAAATGTACTAATTGTAATACATTATCGTAATTTATAGATGTTGGAGGAAAACAGTTCATCAAAGTGCATTAGGTTTAAACGACATAGGCGTTAATTGAATTAACGAGTGACATATTGGCGGACAACTCAGAAAATCCTCGCTGAATGTGGTTGATGTGCTGCTGTAGCATATTTAATAAGATTTACCATTACTGAGTTAGTTTCCACATAATCTTTTCTATTGATTGCATTAATGCAATAAATTTGAAGACAGCGGATCAATTTATACGAAATGTTGTGAAAGTGTTTCACTCTTCTTAGCTGATTGAATCATTCATTGTATTGATATTTCTCAAGATTGGTCTAGTTTTGTATTCCTACTAAGACTGAAATTATTTTTTTCGCAAACAATCCTTCCATTTACATATTGAGAGAATGTATAGAGCAAAGAATCTCGCGTTATTTCGTGTTTGGAAAGCGACGTAAAGAGCATTGAAATTATCCGTTACTTTATTATGCCTTATTATATCTATAAGTCAGTGCCGGCTTAACATAATCTTTACCTATTCGTCAAAAATATTGCGTTATACCGGCACATGTATATTTTAGTATTTATTTAAAAAAAAAAAGTATCTTTCCATTAGGTTTTCTTATAAGAATAAGTTAGTTTCAAAAGTCAATAGTAATTTCTTTCGCATAATTGTCAAGTAATGCTGTTTATTTGACACATTATTTATATTTGATAGCCTGTTACATGTATCCGTAACAAGCATATATAATTCGTATAAGCTGTTAATTTTTTATTATTATTTATGTACGTTGCGTATTAAAGTGTGATATATTAAAAACATAAAAGGTTGTTTTATACTTAAATTAGCTTTGACCGTGACTTCGTTCGCATGGATGTAAATTAGTTAGTATCTTACGATGGTATCTCTGTAATTGTAAGTAGTGTACCATATACAATATATAAAGAAAGTATTTGTTTCTCAGTAATGTACTTCATGATTATTTTATCGTCTCTAGAATATATTTAACTATTTCGAAAATGAGCATTGCTAAGTCTATAGCTTTTATAAAACAGAAAAATCATAAGGATCAAGATGCTTATTAACTGTTATTTATTTGACTCAAGTCTATTTATTTGCTTATTAACTGCTATTTATTTTTTGCAAAACTAATTAAGTTCAATATTTTTTCCTATAATGTTTTTATACTTGATTAAAAGTTCTGAGGATACGCTTTTCTCCAACTATCTTCGATTTTTTTGTTATTTGCTTAGCCCTCCGATCTTATAGCGATTTTTTAAAAAAGTTTAATGTTTCACTTTAGAAAAAATAAGACACGATGCGGTTAAAGTTGCGTCATAATCGTTATAATGATTCCTAAGTATTTTGAATATAAACAAACGTTGAAATCTGTTGACTTTATCGATCTTTTTACTTTATCTCTGTGAAGACTTAATGGCATTACCTTATTTGTCTGATTTATAGATATCATGGACTAGGGGGGAAATATTTTTTAGTAAAAACTATTGCAACGTGACTGCTAACAACTTAAGAGGCGGAAAGCTCAATTATAGCCTACTCATGCTTAGTGAGATTAAGGATATACTGATTTTTTTAATTTTTTCTCATTATTTAATTATTTGTCTAATTGACAAAATTATACGTCGAATTCCTTATAATAAATATAATAGATATAGGTTTAAAATAAAATTATACGTCGAATTCCTTATAATAAATATAATAGATATAGGTTTAAAATAAAATTATACGTCGAATTCCTTATAATAAATATAATAGATATAGGTTTAAAATAAAATTATACGTCGAATTCCTTATAATAAATATAATAGATATAGGTTTAAAATAAAATTATACGTCGAATTCCTTATAATAAATATAATAGATATAGGTTTAAAATAAAATTATACGTCGAATTCCTTATAATAAATATAATAGATATAGGTTTAAAATAAAATTATGTATTGTTGTCGATTACTTAGTACTAACAGAAATAAATATTTTTCTGGCGTTTGTAATAAAAATGAAGCAATGACATAGGAACATACTTTTTACTTTTGAAGCACATTGTTTTTAAAATTTATTCTCAAATACTAGTTTGAAGTATTTTTTTGTTTCGTGTTTTTGAATATCCTTATTTTTTTTTTACATAAAACTAGTCTTAGGTATATTAAAAAAAATACATTTAAATAGTCGTACTTTTTGTGATTTTTTTTCCTAATTTATAGTTAATGCTGCACAATTTAGTTATCATTTTTCTTGATATGTATTATTATTTTTCACTTAACGTTGACCATTTGACCGGTCCGTTCCATTCATACAAATCTAATTTTCATTTTGTTCTTTTCTAGAAAATCTATCGCAATATGCCTTGAGCTTCTGAAAAAATATTAACAAATATTGAAGTATAAGTTCTTGATGGTTGATTCAAAATGCAAACTATTCAAAATCTAGAAACTAATTGATAGAGCATAAGGTTTTTTTATCAACCGTCCTATTTCTGTTGAATTCTTGGTATATAAAATATAAATTCTTGGAATCAAAAAAATCTTAAGCATATAATTGCACTGTATTTAAGTTTTGATTTGAATAATATTTTTTATAGACGTTATAAGGGTGTATGTAAACGTAACATCACCAGTTAGCATTGAAAACATAAAATGGTCACCATGGGTTTAAACCTTTAAGAAAACATATATCGATTGGATCTTTAAATGACAGATGTCATTTTTAAAAAAACGTATATTTTGAATACTAAGTAAATTCACGAGATTAGCAGATTAATGTAGTTATTGAACAATTTAGAAGAAAATTTCAAAATAACTTAGGCACTCTCACACTTTGTCTTCTTTATTGTTGAGGGTGTATCAAATGTATCTGGTCCTGAACTGGAGTCTAGTATTGTATACTACCGCATAATTTATCCGGTATTGAACTGGAGTCTAGTATCTATTATATTACCGCATAATTTATCAGGCCCTGAACTGGAGTAATGAATTTATCAGGCCCTGAATATAGTATACTACCGCATAATTTATCTGGTCCTGAACTGGAGTCTAGTATATAGCATACTACCGCATAATTTATCCGGTCCTGAACTTAAGTCTAGTATACTACCGCATAATTTATCCGGTCCTGAACTGGAGTCTAGTATCTAGTATACTACCGCATAATTTCATAAATAGGTAACCGATGGAAGATAATTTAATAGTCCATTGTATATCAAAACATGACTCGTTATTCAAGTGATCAGTCAAGTATAAATGAGAGCGTTAATATACGTGGAAAATTAAAATAGTTACTTTGCATACTGGTTAGTGTACACGCATAGAAGAAAAACACTTATTTACATATCCACTTGTAGATACTAATTAAGTAGTTGTGAACGTCATTTTTTTAAGACGGGAGATTTTCACTCTCTCGTGAACAAGATTTGGGATAGCACAACGATCATAATCTAGTTGATATTTTAACAAAAATATTAGCTATTGTCTTTATAAACTCACTATTGTTTTTTTAAGTGACTTTAGTACTGCATGTTTTATTTTGTTTTTTTGTCTGTACTCGCATATACACGGGGCCGTCCTAACACATTTAGTGCTCAGGGCTAACAATATCAGCGTCCTTTTTCATAATTAATAGGAAAAAAAAAATTTCGCTTGTAATACTGTCAACAGACAATTTATACAGACTGTATTACACGTTTCGTTTTTTTATTTTGTGTATTAGGTGTTGTATTTTGTGAATTTTACATTATGATATTTGTTTTTTTTTTGGCTGTATTAGACGTTATATTTTTTATAATATACTCGTTATTTCGTGTACTTACACGTTCATAAAACATAAATTTAAGTATTTACCCTCATAAAACCACAAAGCTATAAATTAAAATAAAATGGAAAAGTCTATTGATTTTAAAGTGTAAAAGACAATTATATCAATAAAAAAATATCCTTATGAGGTGATGGCTGACGGCGCCTATCGGCGCGCGGCGCTCTAGGGCTGCAGTCCTTTTATCTCAATCGTTAGGTGTAAAAGACAATTATATCAATAAAAAAATATCCTTATGAGGTGATGGCTGACGGCGCCTATCGGCGCGCGGCGCTCTAGGGCTGCAGTCCTTTTATCTCAATCGTTAGGTGTAAAAGACAATTATATCAATAAAAATATATCCTTATGAGGTGATGGCTGAAGGCGCCTACCGGCGTTCGTTCTGGGGCTGCAGCCCTTTTATCTCAATCGTTAAGATACCCCTACGTATACATATAATTTTCTGTTATTGACCCCTATCCATCTTTAAAGACGATGGGTATGCAGTGACTGATAAAACACGAGGATAATAAATCATTATTAAAGGGAAGCTTGAGACAGGTAGCATCTTTTCCCGAGTCTGCGGATACCAAAACTGTTCTAAATGCTTCAGAGATCCACAAATATGGCCACACCAGCAATGTCACACTTTGCTTGAGGGCTTCAATCACAATGATTTGAAGCCCTCAAGCAAATTTTTATCATTCACCTCCTTGCCACAACAAAGCACTTGGCGTCACAGATTTCTGTCTATGGCTTTATCTCCCCACATTTCGAGATTCTTATTTTGTGTTTCTTTTACAGGCATCCTTGTAACGTAGTATTCAGTATACCATAGGTATAATACTGTTTGTTTTTTGTTTATTTTACAGGCATCCTTGCAACGTAACTTTCAGTATACTATAGGTATAATACAGTTTGTTTTTTGCAGTATGTTTCTACTATAATCTGTAATATCTAGTGCTGATAAAAATGTTAGATCCCTACAAGTAAATTATTTAGTATTTTCTTACATTTTTGTCGAGAAGGTTTGGCTTACCCTTCTTACATTTAGCAAAAACCTATACGGTTCCGGTATAGATTTACATAGTTTAGATGCGCTAAGTCGTTTTCCAACAATTAACACAAATAATTAATTTAACCTATCCCGAGTCACATAACAATATTAAACTAATTTTGTTCAATTAAAGACCGACGTTTCGTATTTTACTAGTAATGTTAAAATTGTGTTTATTATTTTAAAACATTTTACAATAAATAATCAGATAAAAGCAAACCAGAAAACACGAGTAAATTACTAGCACACTGTTTTTTAAAAGATATATATTTTGACAAAGAGAGCAAATCACAAACAAATCAATAAGAATTATTTATAGTTAAGGAATTCACATTGTGGAGGTTTAAAGACATTGTTATTTATTTAATCAAACATAAAGTGGAATAAACAGTGTTTGATAAAACAAATTACAAATCAATAAGTTGTAAAAGTGATATAAAACTATGAGTTTAGACTATGTAGAAAGATTGAATGAAGACTAATAAAGCAAATATGTGAATGAAGACTAATAAAGCAAATATGCAATGCGATGCGAATGGAAGGCATGTTAGAGGAAGTTCAAGGAAAACATAATTGGATTAAATGAATGATATTTTGAAAGAAGAAAATGTGGGAGCTGTATGGGATGGTAAATACCTAAGTGGAGGTGGATTAGTCTGGTGCTCTGTGCTCTCAACCTACCTTTACAGAAAAAAAACAGCATGATATATATATATATATATATATATATATATATATATATATATATATATATATATATATATATATATATATATATATATATATATATATATATATATATATATATATATATATATATATATATATATATATATATATATATATATATATATAATATATATATATATATATATATATATATATATATATATATATATATATATATATATGTATATATATATATATATATATATATATATAT